>VXBL01008308.1:826331-839016 GCA_013400195.1 Aramus guarauna | reverse complement strand
TTGTCCAGATCATAATAAACCATATTGTGCACATCTAATTCCCTCAGATATTGGATACCTCTCTCCATGGTGGTCCACTTGCTTGGCCGACACACGACATCTTCGCTGAAGGGATACCTTTCCCTCACACTTGACAGGAGTCGCCTCCAGAGGCTAATGGCCTGTGCCTTCTTCCCAATGGCTTTGTCAATGCCCCCTTCCCTAGACAGGGATCCTAACTGCTTGGCCTCCCTGCCCTCCAGTTCCAGGCTGACCCACACTTGGGTCAGACGTGTCATTATCACAACCCCTGATGCCCCACGTTGGGCGCCAAAAAGGACTGACATGGTTTAGGCCCAGCCAAGCACCACGCGGCCGCTCGCTCTCCCCTACTCCGGCGGGGTGGGGAGGAGACCGGACAAACAAAGGCAAAAGCCTCCTGGGTTGGGGTAAGGACAGTTTACTGGGACAGCAAGGGAGAGGGAAACAACCAACAACAGTGCTGATAACAGATATGCACAATGAGTGATAACAGAAAGCAATTCCCTGATCTGACGACCGACCGGATGCTCAGCCCGCCCCAGAGCCATGCCGAACCTGCCCCTCCCCGACCAGCCCCCGTTTGTGGTGAGCATGGTGGCACATGGGATGGAATAGCCCCCCCCAGCCTGGCTCGCCTGGCCTGGCTCCTTGGGAAATGAACTCTAGCCTAGCCAGAGCCAGGACAACTGCTTTACATGAGTATTGGCTAATCTTACACATCAGTGAACTAGAGCTTGGAGCATCATGGGTGGGTGGCCTGATGATAATGGAAACAGTTCGTATCACCAGAAAGTACCTTGTCAGGCTGTTAACGTACTTTGCATCATCACCGGGTCCTGCAGCACGCCACTTCAGCAGCATTCCTGAACACCTAGTCACCTTCTGGCCCTCAGACCTGAAAGGCTGATGCTCCCATACCCAGCTGCCCTCGCCCAGCAGCAACGGAGAGTTCGCCTGGGTGTCACGCAGCACAGGCAGTATGAATCTCTGCGCAGAGAGAAGCTCTTGTGCTGAGATGCTGTTGCGAATGTAAGAAGTGAGTTCAAGCAGGCATTAAACTATGTGGATGCAGTGGTTAACCAGGAAAAAGCATCGATCTTGCACAGCCAAGTGTTGGAGAAATGGTTTAGTTCAACGGAGTTAAATCACTGCACTTAGAAGAAACAACTATCCAAGGAAATATCCTTGCTTAGAAGCTGCCTGACACACCGATGTGCAGCTTTGCATTCTCCGTTAATGTTACCAGTGTCCTGGCAAGAATCCCGTATATGGAGCTGAGGAAGTCGACAGTACAGAAACAGAATTCTTTGGGCTTTTTGTTCTGCGTTGATCCGTCAGCCTTGCTGCAACTGTACTGTGACAGAGCATCTGTATTCCACATCCAGAAACGCAGAGCGGGTGTATTCCTGAAGGATGGCTACTGAGCATTGCTGTGTTTCAGTTCAAGGGCATTAAAAGCCCTGCAGTATGTATACAAGCTAGCTGTAATTTATTTTAATTAAATACAATACCTGCATTCTACATAACGGTAGAAGGGATAAGACAGGGATTCCCCATTTGTCTTCTTGTTTGGATTTTTCCATCTCACAGGTTTGTGCAGAGATGCTTCATCCTCTCCCTCCTGTGCTGTTAGCAATGGCATCTGTCTTTTGAAATACCACAAATTTTCTTAGACTTTCTCTGTTGTTGAGAAACCATTCTTGCTGTATGATAGCCGAGGCATCTCTGTCTTTCCTGACACAAACACCTATACAGGATTTATTTTAATTAGAGAGCTACAGGAAGCAGAATTCCCATCCTCTGGGAGCCTTCTCATAGCTGATTTTTATTTTTTGAATTAAGGAGCTTGGAGTACCCACCCTAGGGCTGGCAGGCAGCCTGGCAGGAAGCTGGACAGACTGGCCTGCCGGCCAATCTTGTTGCCTTTTATAGAGCATTTTGATGAAATCAGCACATTTCCATGCAATCAGTCTTTTGCAGTGAAAAAAATTATGTTTGGGAGTTTTTTGAGCAGTTCTAGTTTTAGACTGCAATTTGTGACTTCTGGGAAATTGACTAATTTTGGTAATTACTACAGATGATTTTGTGAGAAGAGAGGTGGTGTTTCTGTTGAAGAAAATCCTCTTGGAAGGATATTCTTCGTCTGGTGTGAAGGATTGCCTGATGCACGTCGTTGCTCAGGTAGGTGAGTTAGCTGGCAGGGACCTTACGTTCCCCATCCACAAGTCTCACATAGCAGCAACTATTTCTGATCAAATTGCTGCCAGATGTTTTCTGTTTTCTTAACATGGCTTTCGTAGGGGGGAATCCAAACCTTGCCAGGCCTGGATCTCCCACCTTTTTTGGTAGGGTAAAGTGCTGAGGTGATAGCAGTCAGTGGGGAAGTAAAACCTGGGAGAAGCGACAGAAGCCCTTAGGTGCAGAGGACAGTGTGTAACTGTGCTCCATCTCCACAGCTACGCCTGGTGCTCAGTCGGGACGTGGCCGTGCTGCTGTTTCACAGGTATCTTGCAGAGCGTGGCACCACAGCACGAGTTTCTGAAGCAGGCTGCATTGTCTCATTAAATCACATCAGTGCTAAACTGCCTTGGCTCTTCAGGCAGTCCACTTGGACCTCCTGCTCAAAGTAAGACTGACTTGGAAGTTAGGTCGAGCTGCTAAGGGCCTTTACTAATGGAAAAGTTCCAAGAACAGAGAGTTGAAAACCTTTCTGTTCCCGTCTTCCACTGTTTTCATGTTGAAGATTCTTTTTTTTCCCCCTTCGGTCTAATCAGAATTTGCCTTATTGCAACTGGTGACTGTTGCTGCTTGCCGTTTGTCGGTGTGCACACGAGAGGAGTCTGGCTGTATTTTCTCAGTAGCCTCTGTAGGTAACCAGACGGCTGATGAAGGGGTTTGGCTAATAACTAGTGTTCTGTGTGAGTTTGCAAGCCAGATCCAGGAATTTTCTTTGGATCGCTTTTCCTTTCTTGGACCATGGAAGTGCTGAAAGAAAGCTGAACTGGCATTCTTAAGATACACGACTGCTATTGAACGATACTGACTTTTTCTGGATTTTAGCATCTGCTGTAAACCCCCTCAACTTCACTGGCACAACAGAGCGAGTTGTCTAAGCACTTTAAACATACCAGACTGATCTTGAATGTATTTTCTCTCTTAGTCCTCTTCAATAAATGAATCTGCCTCCTTGGAAGATTCTTTGCATTATGAAGCATTTTGAGGTGGTGAATTTACAATGAATCACCCATTAGCAGTTCAGTGAAAAAAATTTCAAGTAAAATCGTACTTGGTTTACTTAAGCAGTTGCTGCTTTCAGAGGAAACATGAATGCAGCTTTGATTCTCAGAAGCAGCTCATGTTGTAGTGGCCTTTGAGTATGTCCTTAGAACGGATCTGATGTTTACACAGACATTACAAATCATCCTATCCTTTTGAATGAGCCAGTCTTAAATGGAATACCATCCACTAGGGAAGAAGTATATGAAAATGCAGAAGACTTTATATGGTTGGAGGGTTTTTTATTGACTGTTGGAGATTAAATATTTGCACAGTCACTGTGTAAAAGCTGCATGTGTGAATCCCATCAGAGTGGAACCTAGGTGATAACCAAGAGCACCAGTAAAAAGGATAAAGAGGGGAACTTGCCCTTCTTGTAATTAGTTTGAACAGGTTTGGTGGTTCTTGTGTACACGTAGTGTAAATTCACAGGAGCCCATCCAGATTCACAATAGGTAAGTAGTTCCTCAGAAATCAAAGGAGGTATAATCTTATAAAACTTGCATAATAGGCAAGTTTGGCCTTTGCATTCAGAAGCTAAACTGGTTAAACAAACATCTAATATTGACTTGATTTCTTAGTCTGCCTGCCTTTAGACTTCAAGTGTGTAACTTTCTCTAGTAAAATGAAACATACCTTTCTTTAAAACATATTTAGCTCCTTCCTCAAAAAAGCATGTATGCCGTGTGCTCCTGTCTTAGCAAAAGGTAACTATTTTAATTCACTTTGTCATACTATTTTCTTCCTGTTTTCGGCTCCAGTGCTCAAGATGCATAGGGAACTAGAGGTCTGGTAACATGGCTGTTGCTTAAATAAAGCTATAGTGAGATTCAAGAGTTTACAGCCTACAGAAGTCAACTCTGCAAACTGTTTTTTCCATACTCAAGAAGCATGAGTCAGATTTTGCAAAGTGAGTCAAATCTATCCTCAGATTCGTTTGAAGACATGTAATGGATATATAATTTGAAACAGTGTTATGCATAGAAATGGCTTATTAAACTAATTTAGTTTGCAGTATTCCCTCTGAGTGGGAGGGGGCATGGGGTGGACAGAAGTGACGGGGAAGTGTGGAAGGAACAGCAGTTCGGGTGTACCTCAGTACCCAGAAACAGCGCGTTGTCCTCCTGCAGCCTGGAGGGTATAGAAAGATTATTCACCGCTCTTGTTGGGGTGGTTGCCAGGATCTGAGAGATGGTATATGTAAGTATGCTCCTCTGGGGATAGCGCTGAACTGTGGTCTTCAGCCTGACAGCACCACTTAGATGAGGATGAGGGTTGTCCCCGGACTTTCAAAATACTGTGACAAAGGCCCACTCAGGTCATCCTTCGAGATGCATGTTGGGGATCCAGACATAAGCATTGTCCTACAAGAAGGGCAGTATCCTCCTAATACCTTCCTGGAAATAGATCCCTTTCCCTTTGCTTTGCATTCCTTCCCTTTGTCTTCACCTGGCCAGCATTCCTATGTATAAAAGCTGTCCTCTGAGGTCAAATGTGCTGGAGCTGCAACCCTTTACCAGGATGTGACTCTTGCATGTTTTGTGGGCTGTGTCATGCAGAAACACTCCCTTTCCTCTGGAGGAATTACTTGACAATTAAACTTCGAGGCACAGCCACCTTCCGAGTCTCAGTTTCTTCTCCTCTGTTCCCATGTTTAACCCTTCCTCTGAGAAACCTCTCTTTTGATTGTGAATTTTGACCAGGAAACGAATTTGATGGCTCCATTCTTAAGCGTCAGTCTTTGACTGGCTGCAGTCAACATCCTAATATTGTGCTCAGAAGAGTGACTAATACCTCCTGTCTGGCGTATGTCTTGAATGAACTAGTAGACAGGCATGCGTTTATTTTTTCCTATTCCTGTGTGTAATCAACCTAGAAAGAATTTTTTAGATTTGCTTTTCTTCCGCAATTTTTGGTGGAGACCCTGAGGAAATGAGTGATGGAATTCAAATGCAGCAGTTCAAAGAACATCTTTGCCATTACTTATTTGTGGTACCGAGATGGGTTGGCAACATCAGATACGTGGTTCCTGACTGATAGGCACCATAGAATCATCTAGGTTGGAAAAGACCTTTAAAGATCAAGTCCAACCGCTAAGCTAACCTTGCCATCCCAGTAACCTAACCTTGCCATCCCTTGTAGGTCTCTGGCTGCTTTTAATCCTTCCCATAACTCAAAACAGTCTTGTCTTCACTCTGAATGAAGAACGTCATGGTTTTAGAAACATGGTGGGTTTAGATTGTTCAGATCTTTTATTACCTTTTCTAAAGGGTTTTGATTCATAAGATGATGATGGTTGGAGATGACTGGGATTCAGGAGTCCAGCAGCAATGCTATCACATCCGGTTTTTTTTCTCTAGTTTAAGTTCTGCCAAAGTTTTGTGAAACACACAGTGCTTGAAAGGTGCTGAACAAAAAAACCCCCGAAAACACATCAAACAAAAAAAAACCCCACCCAAAACCAAACAAAACACCAAACATTTTTAATAAGCCACAAGTATTGGTGTATTTGTGCAGAACGAGGTGGTCGATTACCTTGTGTGTGTGTGTCAACACTGTTGTTTGTGACCTGTTCTAACCGGGATCCTCAGGGATGACCTGAAGCACAGCTCAGTGCATCCCCAGCGAGTGCTCCTGGTTGCTGCTGGTAACACATGATATTGCACAAATACCAGTCGTGGTCCTTACCTGCAGCCGTGTTGTTCAGGGACACGCCGTCTCTGCGTGCAACTTCTGTTCTTCAAAACGGCTTCGCTAATTTTACTCCTTAAGTTTTTACTCTGTATTCTTCTTACTCATTTTCTGTCTAGTTCCTCACTTGAATTCCATTTATGTGAGTATGTGATTCCATTTCCTTTCTTCATCTCCAATCTGCCAGTAACTTCTGAGTTAATTAGCAAGAGACCGAGCAACAGGTTTGAGATTTTTCATGCTAAGTTCTCTTTTTGGGAAACTCTGCATTCCAGTTGGAGAAAGTAGCTTTTGCCTAAGGGAATTGAGAAGTCTGCTTCACTGTCATGCTGACCTGCAAAGCTGTTTCTCTCTGTGATGTTCTTGTAAATTTTTATTCCTAAGGAATTTAACAAGATTCACCATCGGCAGTTGCCTCTTTTTGACAGCTGCTCAAGAACATAGTTTAAAGCAAGCCTGTAATTTCTTGGCACCTGTAGCTGAGTAAGACAAACCCAATCCTGATAGCAGCTCTCTCACCAGTGATCTAGTCACTGTTGTATGGATGCAAAGTCTCTCAGAAGGTGTTCTGTATACATAAATGCTATAGCCGATTCACTGCGTGTGGTTAAGGATCCTTGAGTTACTCCAGTGAAGACCGGTGTATAAATCAGCAGTCGCTTCTGTTCAGGATTTCTCAAACAGAACCACTTCCTGGACAGTATGATAAACAGTTACCTCTTTTTTTTTTTTTTTTTTTTAATCTTGTTTTGAATCTTTCTTGGGGTTGCTGCTGCAGATGCTGGAGACAGATCTGACAGTTTTGAAGTACAGGTAAATACCTGAGGATCTGGTATTTAAAAAACACTTCATGGACCACCAGCCGCATTTTCAGCTACATACATGATTGCTGAGCTGTTCACATGAAGCATGCCCTGTGTTTTCTTCAGACAGTACCTTACTGCTCAGGCAACACAGAGGATTCTGTGATAACTTTTTAACTTCTTATCACTTGCTTATTAGATGCCAGTGTCATAATTGGATCTGTGTGTCACTTTTAAACATACTGATAAAATTAGGTTCTACTGAAACACTTGATAGTATCCCAAAACCCCATGTATGAAATTCACCCAGTTGATTCATAGTTTGCTGCTACAGTGTGTAAAATACTGATGAGGTTTCTGACTCTAACCTAACAAAATGAATTACCATTATAGTTCTACTGTCTGCACACATAATGTCTGTGTTTTACCAAGTGTTTGTCAAGACAGAATAGAGTCCTTCAGTATTTAAAAGAGGGCATCCTATTAGAAGTGAGCTTGTACCACAAAGTCTTTTTTCTCTCTCCTCTTTTCCATTTTTAGGTCAGATGATTCAGGTTTTCCTCAGTGCTTTTAACCTTTTGCCATCTGAGTGAGCTGCTCAAGGGACAGCAGTGCTTTGAGGCCATCACTGAAAAAAATGCCGCCTCTGCTAGGATAGTTCTGTTTCACTGTCTTCTATAGTGCTTGCTCTTAGTTTCTCTAGCCCTTTGTTACCTTCCATTTTTCCTTAGCACTCAGGTAGCATCCTCGTAAACATTCCTCTTTAGTTTTTCTTTCATCTTTCGTGCTTTCCTCTCTTAGTATAAAAGTCCATGCATGAGAGACAAAAAAAAAATGGCCTGTAGCTCATCTAATCTACCAGCTTTTCACGGAAATGTAGACTTAATTGCTGGCAACAGGGTATTGCTGTTTCTCATTCTCATTTGAACAAAAATTTCCATAGCTTGCTGGATATCACATTCTTGTATTTTGTTCCCCAAATAATAAAATGAGTGTATGTTTTCATTAACTTTCTTTATGAAATAGGAGTGAGTTTCCAATGCACTTGTGGACTGTCCTGCCTGTTAAGTATTTATGGTAGATTTTAAAACATTCATAGGAGTGTGCAAGTGCACAGGAGGTTGTGGATCAGCAATGGGTAGCGGGATTGTTTGGAGACAGAGTGGTAGAGGAGAGGTGGCAGAAATGTATTTAAGAATATCCTACAAATAGACGGTGTGGGTTTTGGCCAGTACAGAAATTCTGCGTTGGACAGACCTGAAACAATTACTGTGTTTGAAAAGCAGAGGCTAAATTCTGATTTTAAAAATGGCTTTATGTCTTTGCAGAGACCAAATATTTTATTCTGGTTTGAATGGAATAAATCTGTCAAGGCAACGGAGTTATAAGAGTTGTACATCAATGTAAATGAAGGCTGAATTTGGCCCTTCTTGTTCTGTGCTTTTTAGTCATGTGATAATCTTTCCATAAATCAAGCACTTCAAAGGTTTTCTTGCTTCCTGCTTTTACCAATCAGATCATACAAAAATGCAGATGAACCGAGCTTCTGCTTTATTAAGCATAAGCAGAACACCCCCTCTAAATCCCCTTTGGTCACACCAGGCTCGTTTCCCCCATTTGAAAACAAGATAGCAAGAATGATAAACTCTGACTAACACAGTGAAGGTTTTTTTGGTCTCCTCCCTTTCTTATTCTGACCTATACTTCGCTTTCATTATAAAGTGAACGTAAAAATTACCCTGTGGGAGTGGTCAAACACACAGCACAGAAACAAAAACTATTTGGATTCATCTGAAAGCTATTCATTCTTTTGCTCTTCCTTTTCTTAACGGCTCAAAGCGTGCTGTTTGTCTTGTTCTGACTGCGTATCTTCCAACAAGAACACAGGTAATTCTTCGTGTCTCTTTCTTTTTAATAGTACTTTAATTTTATCAGAAAAGGTGTTTATATTTTTAGCATAATATTTTATTTTAACTACTTTAAATGTGTATACAGCTGCCTGATGGATGTGTTTCTGTCAATCTTGGTGAGGTCCTTTTCCAGTAACTTTTTTGAGTGGAGGAATGGGGTTTTTGAGATTCCAGGTCAAACAGGTGAAAATCATAACCCCCTCCACAGGAGGCTACAAAGCTGCTTCCAGCAGACATCAGCATATTTGCAGCCAAAATTTAGTATATAATGGGTTTTTGTTTTAATCATCCGCATATACCAAGATGAACATCTCTCTGTACTGTTGGTATTGCCAGCACTTTTTGTGTTTGGGAAAGTACGTTACTGTAAACTGATGAGCAAGTTCTTGTTGCTATATTCTCTGGAGGGATAAGATATTTTTAGTAAGTCATTTCAGAAGTGTAAGATCTCCTGATGCTTCTATTGTTAATTCGCTGCAAACTGAAAATGCAGGATTGGCAGCATTTAATTCTGAGAGGATCGTTCTCACAACGCACGCAATGTTGCTGGTCCCTGGCTGCAGGTTATTACAATTACGAGACGAGCGGTATGTTAACAGTGAAAGAAAGTTTTGTTTGGCTGGTGGCTGAAGCAGCAGTGTTAAGAATGCCTCTTGAAATTTTGCAAAGTAATTTTATGCTTCTTAACGCCTTTGCAAGGTTTTTGCATGGGGGGGGAGGAAGGAAGAACAAACGGAAATCCTTTATATTTTGCAATATTACCTTAGATAGCCACTTCTGGAACTCTTCCAGAAATCTCTTATTGGGTGTATTTCTGTCTTCCTCACGTGAAATATTCTCGGAGTGTTAATCCTAGCAAGTCTTCAGTCTCCTTGCTTGCGCAGCACCTACAAACAGGCTTTGTATGTCTGCAAGAGGAAGCGGTGGCTTTATGGGAAAGGGCAAGGGAACGAGTTTTAAAGAGACATCAAGAAGGGAGGACCTTCTCGTTACGTGTCCTGGTTTATAAAATGCATTACTACGTGCTTAATAGCATATGTAAGTATGGCTTCTAATGTTTGCATTAGTTTTTATGGTTGAAACACAGTTAAGTTTGCGTGTGAAAATGTAGATGTTTCTGAAATGCTCAGTGAAAGCTGTTTTTGTCAGTCTCGACTGCTTTCAAGACTAGCAGTCAACTGTATTGTGCAGGGAATATTTACATCAGAACCTTTAAGTTAAAATTACAGTTCTCTTCCTGTGATCTTGGGCATGTCGTTGCATTCTTCTGTGCTGCAGTTTCCTGTCTGAAAAATTCGGATTAATAATACCTACTTCTCTCTACTTTCTCCACACTCTGTGAGTGAAATGGAATTCATTCATTATTGCTATTGTATTGAATATATTCTGTAAAGAATTGAGAATTGCTACAGCTAGGAATTCTTCCAAGTGACTGTAAAGATTAGATAAACAATATATGATTAGTTACAATTAATGGTTAAACTGTATTCCTGTAGCATCTCATGCCAATACTCCAGTTGCTTCTGATGAGATGCAAGCCGATCAGAGCCTAAAACTAGGTTGGTTGAAGAACAAGAAGAGTTTACATGCAGGATAGTCATTAACCTCTGCTAAATAAGATCTGTTCAATTAAAATTGTGCAGCAGTACATCACTATATATTCTTGCATTTCTGCTGTTAGATTAATTCAGAAAATTCATTTAAATGAGCAACCAGTTTGTTCAATGTCAGCAGGACTGACACCTTCAGTGACCAACCCAAGATGAAAAATGTCACAAATGGGTTTGCTGTTGTGGCACTGGTGTTCAATGATTAACTGCATGTATCTTTTTTTTTTTTTAAAGTCTCTGGACTTAAACAACTTAGCTATTGAAAGGCTGGATTCAGCCTCTTTGCTCAAAAGTTATAACTGAGCTAACGTACGTTTACGAGATGTAAGAAGCTGTAGAGATGCAGTGTATTGTAGGTAAACAAGATCGTATTGTCTCTTTTTTTAACTTGGTTTTTTTAAGTGGTTAGTCAGTGAATTGCTTTTCAAATATTTGTATTTTCACCATCACTTTCCGAGCGATTAAGGGAGGAAAGATTTACCTGACGTATGCCGAAAGCGTGGACATGAGAAGAGCAGACAGTTTTCTTCTCCAGTCTTTCTCCCTGGCTTGCTAGGTCATGCCTGGTACATACTTTGTGTGCCTGCTGTCAGTAAAACGAGGTCAGTATTTGGAATGGTTCAGAGAATCAGCAATCCTTTAGTGATCCTAAACCCCTATGAAAATATGAGATGGAAACTTTTGTAAAAATTTGTGCCAGTGCTTTAGACTGGCTTTTATATCTGAGCTAAAATTTTGCAATAGTGAGTTGCACATACATGCAGCTCAAGAACCTACCTCTTTTTTGTCCGTTCTTTCAACTCTCTAACCACAGCACACATCAAAGTATTACCAAAAGACTAAGCGTAGGAATTTGTATTTGGAGAGCATTATCCATAGATGACTTCATGTTTGTTCCAGTCTTCCCTCTTTTCAGGTTCTGAAATGCTTTTGTAACTTTTTCCATTTACATCCCTGCTTTGAATCAAAGCCATTTTGAAAAAGAAAATTATTTTGAATTCTTTAATGAAAACTTCCAAAATTTACCTCCAGTTTTAACAAAAGTCAACTGCTACAGCCCTTTTTTCCTAAACTGCAGAATACAGCAAATGAAAATAAATAGAAGCTGGCATGTTTCTTCTTGTGCAGTTTTATTGGTGTGCGTGTTTGTTCATTTGTCTGTTAACTTGTAGAATTCCATGATCTTACATAGTGGTTTGCGGTTTGGTTTGAATTGGTGAGACTTTCCTATTTTTCACATTTTAACCATTACTGACATTTTAATGCAAGAGAAACAATGTGGTAGAAGAGCCACAGTTTGTCTTTTTTTTAAAAAGAATTTCTTGATGGATTTTTGAGCATATTTTAATGAAGCATTTCAGAGGCACATTCATTTGTATTTGCATGCCCAGTTGTCAAAAGCTTGCTAAGAAATGGGGTGACAGACATATCCCAAAATGTGTATTTTATTTACAACTCTGATAGATAAGGGTGGCTAGAGCACTTGTGGATTTTTATGTATAATTTCTGGATTGCTGCTTTCAAGAGTCTCCCCCTCACCTGCAGTCGTACGGTTACACATTGTGTCTTTTTTTTATGCTTTGTATTAACATTGAGGAGAGTTAGGTTAGTATCCCATGCGTGGGATTGAGTAGCACCACATCGACCTTGGTTTGATCAGACCTGTGTGACTGCTGGAACATCGATTTGAACACGGTGACGTATTGACAGCTGTATTTTCTTTTAAAAAGCAGCATTGCGTGTTGTACATGCTGCAACAACAATACTGCTCTGAAGCAAGAGGTCACATTGATCTACACTGGAGTTCACCGGTACCAAGATTTTTACTGAGGTCAGTAATGAACTGAAACAACCTTTCCAGCATTTGCTTTTCCTATTAATGGTGCCAGCAGAGGAGCTGGGAACGGCCTCCTGGAGTTTTCAGGGAAACTCATTGTTCATATAAACCCTGAGAAGGAATTTCCCTTCCTTCGTGGCCTGCTAGGTATGCAGTGAACCATACAGTTTGCTTTAGCTACATACCATCTGCATTTTATTTTTGTTTACTGACTTTCCACCCATGTATGTACTCCTTTAGCGTAGCAGTATATTGCTGTATATTCCACCTTTGTCAACAGTTTTGCTGCTCTGAGCAGTCTCGTGTTATGCAAGTTATTGGTGTTTGGAACAGAGCGAGTCATGGAAAAAAAATGAAATTGGTGGAAATTTTACCTGTATTGTGTCTTCAGAATGGGTATTGACCGCTTTGATTGTTTTAGGGCTGCTGCTGTTTGTCTGGCATGTGTGTGGCTACGTACGTTGTACTCCCGTAGCACTGTGTGCTAGGACCTGCAGTCCTTGGAGCACGTTGCTCTTGTGAGGATGAAAGTGGCTT
>VXBL01008308.1:778696-826249 GCA_013400195.1 Aramus guarauna | reverse complement strand
TTTTTTTTCTTTTTCCCCCTCTCCCTGCTTCTTTGAACAGGCAAAAAAAAAACCCAAAAAAAACCTATTTCTTCCTGAGATGATCTTAGCCTCTAACACCGCCGTTACTATGAAGATCTAAAGCTGATATGCTGCAAGAATAACCTCAGCCCCCGGGATGCCAACAGGAGTTTGCTGTTGGAGCTGAAGCCTTCTGGTGTGCAGTCAGGTATGGGACCTCCATGAGCAGACTGGTGGTCACTGGTGGTGACTTTACTGTGGCCAAATACCAGAGCAGTGATACTGAGTCCGGACTAAACAACCCTGATGTCGGAGGCTTTGCAAAGCGCTGTGCGAAGAGACGTAAACTGCTCTGCACAAACCCTTGAGGCTAAAGCGCTGCGTTAGAGGAACGTGACCACGTTGCTTTGGGACTCAGGCTGGATCTGCGCCTTTCTGCAGTGCCGTGGCCAAGCTAATAAAACCACCCAAAGATGCCAGGAGCTGGCTTTGCAAAGAGTAGTATTGTTATTGATAGTTTTTCATTAACTAGGTTACCCCAGCTTCCTGTTATCAGACATATTTGAGAGTTGACTGTGTTACATTGTATTAGAGTTCCTTACTCCTGTTTCATGGTCCAGAAGTTTAACTGGATTTTCTTTTGAGATAGCGTCAAGCTGTGTATTCAGTATCACTTGTGATCCAAACGTTGCCAGATTCTTTTGAGACATGAGCCTTTAATACCATTGCAGCCAAAATTTAAGTCAATGTGTTACTTACCATAGAATCATAGAATGGTTTGGGTTGGAAGGGACCTTAAAGATCATCTAGTCCAGCCCCACCCAGCTTCTTCAAAGCTAGGTGATATTGAACAATTGGTTAATGTTCACTGAGCAAAATTTCCTTTTCTGTACAGAATTTACATCCAACAGCAATGTGATGATAAGGCCTGGATGACCACATTTAGTAAAACAGTCTTCTACCAAGAGTTCTTGCTGTTAGGTAAATCAAAACATGTTATTCAGAGGGTGACTCATGGAAAACTAAGTAAAAGTTTTATAATCAGATCTTCTGCAAATTCTAAATAGCACTTCACAATAAAATTGTTAAAATCACCTTATATAAATTGTTTATACACTGCTAATCCTTTTTTGTGATGAAAAGAGCTTTCAGTTGATTTTCAGTATAGGAAATGCGTATTATCTTTTAGTTACCTATGCATTTCTGACTCCTGTGGTTTGGGTGAATTTGAATCTACTGCCTGTACTTCAATCTGAAGATCCTACTTGAACTCAGCTGGAAGTTTCTCGTGCAGCATACTTCTCAAGTGCTCTGTCATGGCTGCAGAGTAATCTGGATTACAGACTCTGCTAGGGAAAAAGATTACACAAAACACAGTTTTGTTGTCAGTCCTTCCAGGATGAAATTCTGTCCTTTCTTGCCGGGTGCAGTATCTGTGTCCCAGAAATGACAGTGTAATGCTGTTTGACCCTCTCCTCTTCCATTTGCACGCCTTCTAAGTCCTGAATCTTAGTACTTGTGCACTGAAACCTGGGAGAGACCTTCTGTAACCTTAACCTTTACTTGCCATGGAGAACAGCTGACACAAACCAAAGGACTGCTGGAGAGTTCTGGACAAGGTATCCAACCTGCTCACAGCACTGGGAATGAAATTGCTGGCCTGAGTTGGAAAATGTAACCAAAATGTTTAAGACCTGGCTCCTTTCGCAGAGGGTTAACGGTGCAAAAGAGGACTAGTTTTCAGAGGATGGACAGCTTTAAGAGACATGAAGCAGATTCATTGAGTTAACTTGTTATAAGTTACTGCATTGTACATGTGTGTGGGCTGGAGGAGGGTGAGATAAAAGCTAAATCGAAGTTGGGTGAAAACAGAATTAGGGCTGACCAAGTCTGTGCTGTAACTGGGGAATGTAATGACTTACTAAGAGCAGTGCGGTTGGGAGGAAGTACATAGTCAGATTTTCCCTCATACTTACACACTCAAATGTGGATAGTAAATAAAGAACATACTGCCTTTTTTGGGTGACCTACCTTTCTTTAGTAGTACTCATCTGGTTGCTCCGTATCCTTACTCTTTTCAAAGAGGAATTCACAGGGAAATAGATAAGGTATCACTGACTGCCAGAGTGAATTTGCTTATATGCATGTGAGCGTAAATGGTATTATGAAATGGAACAAGTGGGGCATAGGGAATTTCCAGATCTGGAGATGAAAATAATTTCAGAGAAGTATAGACAAGTTTGAAGCATTACCAGTATGAATGAAAGTTGCTAGGTCCTTTTTTGCTGCCACCCTATTCCCTACCTTTTGGCAGCAAAGATGTATTTTTTTAAATTTTTGTTGGGGTTTTTTTTGTTTGTTTTTTTTTTAGACCCAAAAAACACGTACAAGCCTGCATGGATTTTATAACATGATACTTGCATCACGGGATCATAGAATAATTTAGGTTGGAAAGGACCTCAGGAGGTCTCTAGTCCAACCTTCTACTCAGCGTAGGATCAGCTATCTTTGGCATTTACCTGGTAACATTGCTGGAAATAAAATTCTAAACGTAGTTGTGATTATTTAGTCACTGTAGTGAAACAGTGCCTGGTAGAATGAAGACTACCAGTCAGTGCTGTGAAAATTGTTCAGTCCCAATTGTCATTCACAAATAATTTCCAAAGGCAGGTGTGTGTGTTTGGGTGATGGAAGCAGAGAGGATAAAGGGAAGGTCAGACACACTAATAATTACTTTCTTTTAACTGATCATCCCTGTATTGATTTTGAGCACTTACCAAATATGCCTTAAACTAACTTGTAAATTATTTCAGTATTGTGACCCCTCGCTGAGACTCTGGTTACAGCTTAAGAGTCAGTTCACTGAAGTTCAAGGAGTCTGATGGTGTAAGGCTGCTGCGGTTTGAATGATCTTTGTAAGCTTGGTGTGTGTTCTGCCTGTTTGTTTTCAGCATCAGTAGGTATCATTAATGAACCTTGTTAGAAAAAAAATATACTTGAATGTATTTTGATGGCCCTTTTTTAAACCTTTTAATATGATGGTGATGCAGAGCACTCTTGTCTAGGCAAGGTTGCCTGTTGTGCTGGGCTGGTGGTTGTAGGACAAGCTTCTTTCCTGTCACTGCCCTCTTCCGGACAGACGGTAGCTCATCTGGCCACATCTGTATTTCTTTGTTCCCTTCATAACCTTTCTCTTTTTCTGGTTGCTTAGGCTGTATCTTCACCATCCCCTAAATGAGGCCTAAGTCCACACTGCCGCTGAAGGGGATCACCCCATCTTTATCCTCAACCCAGGCTTGGACTCTGCGCTGGGGGCAGGATTCACGCAGCTGGATGGAACAAGCAAGTGCTAGAGTTGACACAGGAGTGTGAACGGCAGGAGGACACACGAGTTCCCCTATTTCAGCAGAGTTGTGTTTTATGCTAAAGTCAGCTGGACTGCACTGGGGTTACTGGAAGTGTTAGAGGTCTCTTGGTAGGTCCTTATCTAGCAAAGCATTTAGGCATGTCACTTATCCACATAAAACTAAGATGTTGTCCATTGGGGCCTTTAATTTTTAGTAACACTTAATTTTGAAATTCCTCTATGAATGCGAAGAACAACAATAATTACCCATACTTCATATGCCTTTTAAAAAACCTGATTTCCCCACTCCATGTTTAAATATAGCGGGCTGACTTCAAAAAGTCTTGAGTATTCCCAGTGAAGACCAAGGACCGTTACTGCTGCATTTAAATGATACTTGAAATGAAAATAGTGTGACACAAATGATGGACTTGAGAAAGAAGTGGGAGACTGAATTATTTGTTTAACTAATGGAGCTAAGGAGGACAGGAGAGAGTAATTCCTGAGTATCAGCTGAGGCCAGTGGAGGAACATGGGTACACTTGTTGAAGGAAATAAATACATGACAAATCTTAGAAACATCCAGCAAATTCGAAAGAAGAGGAATTCAGATAAGCCCCTTGAAAAGCAGGAAGTTGTGCTTGTTAAAATCAGTCCCTGCCGTGAGTTGCAGTTCTCGGCACTACTTGGCACTGCAGCTTGGCCGAGCAGTATCTTGGCACGAGCTGGGCTTGACCAGGAAATGGTTTTCTCTGCAGCTTAGTGTTGAGGGGAAGCAGCTTCGCTTCTCTTTGAAGGCATACCTGGAGAATGAGATATTAAAAATGATTCTGCTTGAACAAGTTCATAAAAAATTTGTCTAGGTGACAATAAATGTTTTTCAGCTTTATCCTGAACAGCCTCTTCCTTTGAAGGTATTGTAGCTTCATTATATGATGTTTGCATTACTGGGAGAAGTATCTCAAAACACATACGTTTACAAGGCAACTTTGTTGTTAGAGAAAACTCTCAGGAGGTGAGATACAAAGTTTTATGTAAAAATGAGAACCCTGCTCCCAAAACCAGATTTACAAGATAGAATCTTATTTATCCTAATGGGTGTAGTCCGTATTTTCCTGTGCCGTCTCAGTCATTTTCCAATTTTAATAAAATCTTTGTCACTCCTAATTCAAGCTCAACCTGCAGAGGAATTTTTGCTTCTCATTCTGTCATCCCATCACTGCAGTGTCAAGAAAAGAGGGTATCTAAAACCCGGATTATGACTGAGTTGTGAGGTAAAATAGAGGTTAAAGGAGAGAATGTAAGCTGAGAGAATGTAAGGTTTTCATCTTACACTAATTGTCGTGGTAGCTATTAAAAATAGGCTGTGAATCAAGACTTCATTAAAATACATTCTCAGGTGTTGGTTTAGTTGGATCTCTAATACGTAGCAAAACTGATGGAGGGATGAACAGGGCAGAAGAGACATAAACTTTCTCAGCTGACAGAAATATGCAGGGTTTTGGTAGCAGCTATTTTCTTGATTTCTCCCCCTGCCCCTCTTTTTTTCCCTTTTCTTTTCTTTCCAGTTAATTGTATCTCTTTGCCAGATCTCTAGTTCAGGGAAACGTGTCCTATCATGGAGTTCCATCTGCAGGACAGTAGGGTTAACATTTGCTTAAGGTTTCAGCATGCAGTACTTCTCACCCTGCGTGAACAGTTGATGACAGCAGCCGATACCCTTGTTACTTGGCACACAGGTACAGCAGGAATGGGGCTGGCTAAGGACAGCGTTGCTGAAGTGATGTAGAAACAGGTACCTGCCCCATGGTTGGAGCTGCTTATATTTGTAACCATGCAGCTGTAACAGGTAACTGCAGATACAGAGATGGATAATAGCAATGCAGTGTGGTTAACAAGGTGTTCCACAACTAAAAGGCAAATACCCCTTCAGACCTTCACTTCGTCCCTGTTGCCGTTACGCAGAGGGGTTGTTGTTGCATAGGAATCCTCTGTGACCTCAAAACAAATGTTCAAACTTGGGTGTATGCGACATTGAGTGGATCAGGGGGAAAGCGAGTGCTCTGGCGATGCGGAGCCTGCTGTTATCTTTGAGAGTCTTTCTGTTATTTCAGCGCACCACTTATTTTCTCTGTGCATTAGCCTCCTTTTCTTGCAAAGTAAATCTCAGGGCTTCAGTCTATAAATGAGACTGAAGGGAAAAAAAAACAGCACAGGGACATAGGGATGAGAAAGATGAGTTCAGCTGAGCCCTGTGTTACTTCTAAATACAAGAGTAGCATGAAAGATCACTCTCAGATGCAACAGGTGCTGGGGAGTCCCCGAAATCCATGTGGCTGTTGGAGATCGGAATAAAACAGAGCTCTCGAGCAGCTTTGACTCTAAAAAGGGAGATTTGCCAGGAATGTCACAGCAGTGACTAAAAACTTCACTTTCTCCTGTGTTTGCGTAGAGGGAGATGGGATGCAGCCATAGCTATCGGCCATGGGAAGTGCTAAAGTGGAATTGCAGGTAGGTAGGTGGGCAAACAGGGACAAGAGCTGTAATTACTGTTTGGAAAGCACCCTTGTGCTCTCCGGGCCTCCTGGTACAGCAGGGTGATGCCAACCAACTGCAGAGGAGCCACAGTTGGGTGCCAGCGATTCATACCCATTTTGCAGAGTAGCTTTGAGATCTGCAGATGATATAACTGCTAAGTGTTGTTATGAATGATTCAGAACTTCTGGCGCCTGTTTCCATACATGGATCATCAGACTTTCTCTGCCATTTTAAAGTAATTGTCTGAATGACCTGAATATCTCCGAAGTAGCATGAATTTTTGTTCAGGCACTGGCTTTAGAAATTAAATCTTTCATCTGATACACTTAAAGTTAATTTTGCTTCTTTAATGGGATTCTCTTTACCTAAATTTACGTGATTCAACTTGCAGTCTGTTGGATATGTTCTTCTCTTCCAGTGATAAATTTGCCCAAGCATCTCCCAGTATGTGTTGAGAAACACGTAGGTAGCTGTTTGTGTGCCATCCACTTCCACAGGGAGATAAACAATGAGCGGTTTGTTTGATTGTTGCTTGAACAATACTTGAGAAAAGCTCCGTCCCGCCTGGCTGTCAATTCTGTTGTTGTACTTTGCTCTTGGTGACATCATTGGTGGCAGCTAAATGAAGTGTATTAATTGTTAGATGCTCTTTGACCAAGGATGTTGACTTTTCCTGGCAGCCAATCTTATACCACTGTTTTTGCAGGAGAAGCTGCTAATCTACTGTAATATAGTAATTTAGTTACAAGTATCGGTGAGAGTGGGTCTGTTTATGTAGATGGGAGATAAATAATTAGAAAAGAATTAAAAGCCGTATGAATTGCTCTCACGTTTTTGAGGTCTGATTCTGCATCAGGAGGGTAGAGCTCTGAACTTAAAAACCCTCTGCTGTGTTAAAAGTTACTGATGCCTCTCAGGTTAGTCTTAGCATGGGGAGCAGTGCTGTATTACAGGATCACGGCTTCTTGCAGGTAGGTCCAGCTCAGATTGCAGCTGGGCATTGCTGGACGTGGACCACGAACCCAGGACACGTGCTCAAGTGTTAAGAGTTCACCTTACTACCGCAGAAGCGATCCTTTCAGGTCTCTCCAGTTTCTTCAGAAAGCTGTTTGTATACATGCCGTTGTCTGCTGAGGAGGAGATCAGCAAGGGCAGCGAGGTTAAGGAAACGCTTGCTGCGAACTTTTCTTATGCTGAGAACAAGGCTGACTGGCCAGGGAGTTTCCAGATAAGATATATCAAATGAAGTAGTGCTGCAGAGGCCAGAGCAACGTCACGAGTTTCAGTTCTACTCATTAATAGCTGCATCCTTGTAATTGTCCTTGGGATCCACCCTCTTTGCAGTCAGCTTTTCTGTACAAGGAGAGCTTAGCCTAGCCCTTGATGCTGTGCTCTAGAGAAGCTGCTTCAGCAGCACCCGTCTCATCTTCCTCAAAGATCTCCTTCCATCACCATGTTCTCTCCAGAAATCTAAACCTGAGGCAGTAAACATGACATGTGTAGCATTGAGGTGGAGACTTACTGGTTAATGTAAGTGGGAAATACAATCTAGAGCTGGTAGTGCACTTTGAACATCTTGCCCTTAACCATAAGGTTCCTTCCTCATAAACATCCTTTGGTTAAAGTAGAAGGATACTGCATGATTAAATCCACTTTCTGCTCTTTATGGTACTGTGTTTGCTTTCAAATTATTTAAGGATGAAACTAGATCAATTACTTTCCCTTTGCACATTGACCCAAATTCTTCATCAGCCTTGTCTACTAGGCCAGAGCTGCAAAGTTTGGTTTGCAAGTTTGACCAAGAGAATTTTTGAACAAAAAATGTAAGAGGCAACACTCTTAACTTGTGTTTTTCCGCTTAAGTAGACAGAGAAGGGTCTGCAAAATAAGTCATTATCGAAAAGCTCCCATTTTCCATGTCGCTTTCTGCAGTAGCTTAAAGCAGCATTTGAGAATTGGTATCACTCTTACTCATCTGACAGGGCTGCGAAGTTCCCAGCTTCCCTTCTGTGAGGGAAAACATCCCAAGTAACTGTCTGGACGACGTCAGATGAATCATGTCATGGAAGTGACAGTTTCTTTGCACTGACTATAAAGGGGTTCCCTCTGACTAACTCTGATACCGACGTTTATGCTGCAGGTATTTAAATAGAAGTGAGATTAATCCCACTTGTCAAGTCTCCTCCTCATTTCCAGTTGGGACACAGTATATTGGGGGTTTCATTGGCTTAGGAGAAAAATCTGGAACAGAATTCCAAGGATTCTAATTTGTAGATACCTGCCATTTTTCTCCCCAGCAGATTTTGCAGTAGAGTGTGTAATTACGCTGAGAAACAAACCCATCCATCAGAGTACTTGCGTTTCTCACACAAAAGCAGTCAAAATACATGGTAGGTGCATATTTGGAAGAGGTTCAGTGGAAAACTGCATTTTGGGACAGCCTACAGCTGTTCCTTTAGGTAGCTCTGCAAATTGAGCTCAAACTGTAGTAATTGTCATAATCCCCTGAAACTGCTGTCATCTCTGCGTTAGCGTGTCCTCGTAGGAGTAGGACCTACATCCAAAGTGCAGACCCAAGAGGACTGAAAAGATTCACATGAGGCTATTGCATCATTATGTTCGAAATTCGTTTCACTTGAGATGTTTGTACATTGAAAACAGAGGCGCTGCTGGAATATATCTGCAGGATACGACTGCTGTGCATTGATGTCTACAGACTCTTTGTTGGCAGAGTCTGTAGACGTCAACACAGAAACGTACTGGGGTGCATTTGGAGGAATATTTGCCCAGCAGGCTGATACTATGTAAACATGAATATGTAAATACACAAATAGTGCCAGACTGGTGGATCGGGAAAGAACAGAATTCCCAAAGAGCAATGTAGGATGGACGGTGCTACTGCAAGCTTTCCTGTGCTGCCTCAGGAGTGTGTTTTGGTCCGTCAGAGAAGCTGATGATGAGGGCAGTTCAGTGTCTATCTGCCATTTAGTTTGAGGCGTCTTTACAGAGCTAAATCCTACATAAGGGAAGGAATTTTTTTTTTTCCTCCCACAGTGCTGGGGCTGAGCTGTTCTTTCTTGGAAAGGGGATGATGGTATTGCTGCTTCCACCTGGACAAGAAGTACTCTTTGCCATTGCCCTTGGGGTCTATCAACAAAATTTCTTTCCTCCTCCAGTTTAAATTGACAGTTATTTTTCCATTGGCATTAGTGCCAGTTCCAAGGACTGAGTCAGGTGTTGAAGCACTCATAGTAAATTGTTAATCCTCATCTATTGAAATGGCACACACAGGGAATGTGGGTGCGATGCCATGACAAGTACTGTCTCTGAGCGCCCGCAATCGTTACATTGGTGCTGAACCGACTTGTTCTTTTTTTGAGGGAATGTTAGCTGGGGCGGATACATGCTTGTGCTAATGCACTCTTAAAGTGGGTTGAGTTAAATTAAGGAACTGGCAGCAAGAACAAGTAAGAAGCCTAAAGGAAGTGGTGCTGCCAAACGCTGGCATCCCTGCCAAGGCCAGTACACCGGGGCACAGCTAGGTATACTCCGAAACGTGTCCAGCACAAGAGGTGACTTGCCCGCGAAGCTGACTCAGTGGGTCATGGGCTACTGCGTGTTTGCTTATCTGCCGTGGAGCGCTTGGGTCCATGGGATGCGAAGTGCTTGACCCTTTGGAAAAGCTGGGTCTTGCAATGGCAAGACATGATGCTGGGGACTGGCTAAATCTTCCCCTGTTGTTTGCTCGTACCCTGAGTACTCTCCCTCCCATGGGTTCATGGCAGTGAAGTGTCGGAGAGGTCATGAATGGTTTTTGGCTCTGTTGAGCTCTCAGGGATCTGCAAAGAGCAGACATTGCTTAGCTCACTGTGAAAGGCACCACTGCACCTCTGAAGGTTCAACTCTCACCCTCCTTTCCCATTTTCCTCTTGTTCCAGCTCCCTCTCCAGCTCACACGTTCAGATACTCTCCCAAGACAAAGTGATTTACTAAGGCCGCCCCAAGATCAGGGTTAGAAGTTCTGGAGCTTAGATCTTCCTGGCGGTTCTGCTCTCAGCTTGCTGACTTAACGTTGCCTTCCCCCGTGGGCGCATTTTACATGCCACTGTCCCCATATCTCGGTTCTTTGGCTCTTGAGATACCATTTTACCTGTACTTTTCCATCCCAGGCCAGGCTAGCAGGATAAACATGGTGTGATGCGGAGCAAAGACTTTGCTGTGATTTCACCGAGATGCCAAGAGTTTCAAACGTGCCATCTAGTGGTATAAACTAAGAGCACTCAAAATAAAGGAAATACCCCTCCAAAAAACCACCTTCCTTCCAATACTCATTTCTGAAATGCCTCCTTTGTTTTGGGCTGAAAATGAATATATACAGCCCCTGCTACACTGTTGGGTTTACCGAGTGCTGAGTAACTGAGCTCTGCAAGAGTTTGTTAACCAGAAGGAGGAACAGGGAATTTTTTAGTCTGTTATATAAAGTACATGCTAAACTTAAGAGATCTGTACCTTCTTACCAAGAAAACAGAGTTGATGCTACTATTGCTTCCCCTTTAAGGAACTGAATCAACTTTGCAAACAAAATAAATCTAAGGTTAAAACACCTTTGCATTAAGGAGGAGGGGAGAGGGAAGTAAGGATAATGTGCTTTGTCTGTAGCCATGCAACAAATCATCAACAGAGCCCCGTCATGAGATGCCCTGCATTTGCAGATCAGTACTACATGTTCCACCCCAGCTCATAACCTGAAGTACTTCCAGCTTCCTCTCTGCTAAAGAAGGCTGCATAAAAAATGCAGAAGGATCCCAAATCTTTCTGAAAACCTACATTCATCACCGAGATAAGAATAGGTCTTAGAATGAGGAGTGTTAAAAGGCCTGAGGTTTATACCACAATTTGGCGTGTGTATGCAGTGAATTACAGCCTGAATTAAATCTATCTTGGGTGTTTGTCTTCACTGTTATCTTAAGTTCAAGCTCTGGCGCAGAATTGAAGTTGCTCAGGTTGATGTTTATGTGTGCTTGCTGTTCCTAAGTTCTTTACCTAGAGGTCATCGTGTCCTTTTCTCTTATTACCAAGAAACTTGCTTGCTGTTTGGATTGGACTATGCGATCCATCTGTTGTAGCTACCAGAGTAAGTCAGGAGAGCGATTCTGTACTGCCTCACATGCCCTGCAAGTCATCCTTTCCGTGCCAGGGTCAGAATTCAGCCGTTCCTATCAGCTCCTACAGCTCCAGACTTTGTGCACGCTGCTCGTGTGCAAGCCTGCGAGACAAAAATCTAAAAAACCCTGAAATTGCCAACACTAGAATTACAAACTTAGAATAATACGGAAAGTGCCTGTAGAAAGAACAAGAGTGAAACATCGGAGAATTGCCAGCAAGCTAAGTGGGAAGGAAAAAAGTGTGCCAGTATTAAATGCTGGAAGTGTAGCTGTCCTAACTTACACAGCTTGGATAAAATGCAGAAAGAGGGTTAAGAAAAGAAATCGAAACCTAGACTTCCAAATGCCCAGAGAAGTCCTTTTCTCTGTAGGGTAAGGGTCAAGCTGCTCTTGCATATTCTCTCACTCTGAATCTTTTATGTCTTTGTGAGCAGCGGCATGATTCAGAAAAAGGGATGTGAGGTCACCGCTCAGCTCATAAATGTGTAGTATCAAAATGAACAGCATGCTGCTAGGCTGTGGGGATAGGAGGAGAAAGCAGAATCCAAGTCTTCCAGTTCCCAGGTAAGAGACTTAGTGAACGGAGGATGCAGACGGGTGAGTAGCATCTCTGACCATATTTTCCAAAGAAAATTTTAGTGTAGTTCTTGGTGCTGAAGCTCAGTGCTGTATTGTGGACCTCTCTGAAAGGTTAGACTGAGGTACCTACAAGGTCAGTCCTACAACATTTTAATCTTAAGCAGGAGGAGGTTTAGTTTGCAGCTGGTTTAGTCCTTGAACTGCCTCTGCGTGGTAGCACAAAATGAGACGAGGCCTGCGGGAAAAAGCCCTGGCATTATCGGTGAGGTGCTGTGGAAAGTGCCCGTCCTAATCAGGTGGAGACAAAGTTATTTCTTTGGATGTGGAGACCTAAATGACACTGAGGTGGGTACTTCTGTCCTGTTGTGTGTGTGTACTCACTGCACCCACTCAGGGATCTGTTCTGTCCTCCCAGCCCACGTAAGACCTCGATGTTCTCAGCCCAGGCAGGCTCCCTGCACCAGCACCGTGTGGTGCTCAGACCAGGTCTCTGTGCAGCATGAAGACCACCATAAGGCATTATTCACAGTCTTTCATTTTTGTTTAGTGGACTGTTTGGGTTTTTGGTTTGGGTTTTTTGTTGTTGTTGTTGTTTTAAAGCACCTGAAGGAGGATCAGCCTGATGCTAGAGTGTACCAGTTTGGTGGTTTTATTCCCAGACTAGCAAGAGCTTGAGTTTTAAGACCTGGTCACATACCCAGCTTCTGGTCCTAAAGCCTGAGTTTGACTTTGGTGTAGCTCGACAGTGTCTGGTGGTCCTGGGAAGCGTGGAACTTGCTGGAGCAGAGTCACAGACCCGTGCAAGGCTGTGGAAACCAAACCTGGTGTGAACTCACCTGTGCTGCATCCTTGGAAGGGTTTCTGAAGTGAGCCATCCCTGCGAGGACACCTGGGGCAGCTCCCTCCTAACAGAGGCCGTGGGAATAAGCTTAGCACGGACGTACTGTGGCCCACAGTTCAGAAAGCTGTGTTAGTTACGGCGTGAACGTACCTGCTGCTGGAGTGATTTGTTCAGGAGAACAAAAATAGTACTTGTGAAATCACAGCACTGAGAAAGTTTACGCCACGCACTTGAAAAAGGTTGTCTATTGAATGTGTTTTTGGGGTTTTTTAACCAAAGTTAAATCAGATTTGGGCAAGCAATGAAGATGAGCCATTCCAGTTACTACATGGTTTTTTTATTTTAAGGAATGGGATATTTTTATATCGAAAAAGCAAATCCTTTTTACCTATTGTCTTTCCTTTGGCTGAGTAGTGTTTGATTTTATGGCAGGAAATATTTGACTGTTTGTAGTAGTGGGATGCAGCATTTAACTTTATGACTGCAATGCAGGTCTTTTATTAGTAAAACTTAATGTGTAACAGGATAATTCCGTTGCACCTACTACTATACTGGCTTGATTTTGTACAAAATAAGTTTCTACTTCCTTGAAGGCCTTATATAAGCCGTAACTGGGAACGAATCCAGCATGTTCGATCACAATAAAGGAGCTGCTTCAGAGCGAGCTCTTCTTTAGAAATAGTCGTAAACAGGTTTATATATAGGACCTGCTATTATACACAAAACTTGCTGAAGAAATGTTTCCCAAGAACGAGTGGTTTTAATATATGCCGTGGGGACCCTGCTGAAGCCAAATTCTCCAGCAAACCTGTTGTAATTCCATGCGAGGTTTAAAACACAAGAACATCGCTCTAATCCTTATCTGCTGAAAGGGCTGGGTGGGTATGGAATGGCTCTTGGCTGTAAAAAAAGCGTTTGGTAAAAAGGCTCGGAAACTTCGGCTGGCATCATATGTATGCAAATGGAGGTGCCGTACACGTTATATTTGGATTTCAGGTTTTTTCACATCCATTTCAAGTGGATCGGTAGCAGGCTTCCGTGGTTTGATCCCTTGCTTCCATCATCCATGCCCAATTATTATACATGAGATCCCTCAGCCCCCTCTCACCGATAGTGCCTGCAGCTGAGCATCAGCACATTTGGGAACAATAAAGGGCTGTCATTTGGGAGTTTCTATTCCTTCCTAATCGGGCAGGACCCGAAATTATTCCTTCGCAGAGCTCGCCGATCAGGCTTGTGTCTTGGAACAGGTACGCTTACATCTGAGTGGCGTGGGGATTGGGTTTAGGGAGCTTTGTTGCCGGTTTACGTTCGGCATTGTTGGATGTGTGCTCTCGTAGAGTTTCGGATAGGTACAGGACAAAACACGGAAAGACTCCTGCCTTTGTGATTGATTTTTAAGGACAATTTGCCGTTTTGTTCCTCGCCTCCTTCCTAATGAGCTGAATTGTTAAAATATGTTAATGTAAGGAGACACACGAGAGAGGGTGAAGCAATATACTGACACGTTGAATAATTAGATCATCTCCTGCGCAGGAAAAAAAGTCAAGTATGAAACAGGAACAAGAAGTGCCTCCCTCCCCCACTGTAGAGGCACCAGGTCTGGCTTTTTCTGCATGCAGAAGCAGGTTAGACAATTAGATCTTTAGCATTAATTAATTTTTGTCAAATTCCTGAAGATTCAAAGTGTCATGTGTGCTAACTGTCTTCTAGTCGTCTGCTGGGTTTTTGGGAGAAGTTGGGAGTCTTGTTTTGAAGGGCTGAATTTGTGAGCTGCGTAATTTGTGATGAAACAAAAAAAATGACTGTTGCTGGACTGAATTTGTAAATACTGTAGTGGTTAATGGGGTCTTCTGAGGAAAATCCTTGTGAATTTTGTCCTGAATAGAAGTTAGATAAAGGGAATTTCATAAAGAGGTACCGGACATTGCGGCTGCCTTTCTGATAGCGTTTGGCATTTTGGCAAAGCAGTGCTTTGTATTTCTTAATAGAATTATTTATTTGAAAGAAAAACAGCTTAATAATCAGTAAGATCCCAGCCTTGTGTGAACCCATGCCTGCAGGGAGGGCTGTGACAGTACTCAGTCTTTACTTACATGAGTAAGCACTCTCCTGTGTTAAGTTTACTTGTTTAATAAACATAACACTTTGCTTTTGTTCTCTTAATCACTTCCTTCGAAGAGTTAACTTCCTAAGCAGCCACAGATTAGTTCTCTCAGTTGTTTTAATTATTTTTCTTGTCACGCACAGTGAAGGTCTAGTGTTTGTGAAATGTCTTTTTTTTTTTTTTTTTTTTTTTTTCTCCCCTTCCCCTTGCNTTTTTTTTTTTTTTGTCCCCCCTTCCCATGGCAGCTTCAGTGATGCTGGCATTGAAAACCCAGCCAGAAATGCTCTCTGCCTGCCGTCCTGTCATTTATTTTATTTATTAGAACCAAGTTGCACTTTTTTTGAACGTTAGTGCTACAGAATGTAACACTTCTCCTTCCAGGGTGATTTGAGTGCTCCAGAATTTTGAATTCCTCCAAGGGGTACGCGAGAGAATGTAGCAGTGGGTTTCCACGTGCTCGCTGCTGAGTAATTTCCTTTTGTATTGCTGACAGGTGACTCAAAGCGGGAGCTAGCAGATGGCTGCATCGTTAGCTGGTGGCCACAGCCTTACGAGATGAGTTTTGGAATTTCCATCAAAGTCGGGATTAAGCTCAGGATACGCCGGTGGCACGGAGCAGCCCGGGGGAGTGTGGAAGAAGAGGAAATCATTCGTATCGACTCATCTTGTGGTTGGGTGAGTCAGGGGTCTGCTGGTGGTGGTCAGAAAGGCACGTGGCTGACTACACCGTCTTTGTGTGCTCTGCAGGATGCAAACTGTCGCTGGAAATTAATTCTACCCCTTTGATTTTTGTCCGGTGAGTTATTTCCAGAAAGGAGTTACTGTATTTTCTGGAATGAGTATTTTGAAATTTTTTTTTTTTTTTTTTTTTTTTTTCTTTTTTACAGTGGGCAAGTTTTCAGCTGGTGATTTATCAACAAAGTATTTTACAGGATCATAGTTAAAAGCTCTTAAAAAAAAAATATCCTGTGTGATAGGGAAAGTAAAAGCATCTCAGTTTCCAAATGATGAAGGAATAACCGAAAGAGCTAGTTCTTGGAATAGTAGCTCCATTGGCACTCGTTGGTGATTTCCTGTGCATTTGCTGCAAGAATCACTCTGTGATGTGAGTAGGTGGTACTAAAGGGTTATTACGAAACCAATTTTCAACCAGACGTTTTGAGTCATGGATTGGGAAGAGGGATAGCAGCTTCAGAGCTTTCTCTTTGTTCGAGCAGTGCGCCTGAAATGCACATGCAGGATATTCTGTGCTTGCATGGAACAAGGCAGACTGGGAATAGGTCTGGTATTACGTGAGTGCTCTTCTTCATGCCACTCCATCTCGGGGCTGGGAAACGAGAACGCGGGCTGAGAACCAGCAGCAGCGTGCAAGGTGCACAAGGAGCAGTTTCCTGACTGCCTTTCAATTTGTAAGTATTTTCTCGTGGTTTTTTTTTTTTTTTTTTTTCCCAGACGTGAGAGACAAAATGGAGTTGCGTCAGGACGGATGTCTGCGCCAAAGCGAGGTGGTGGTTTGGAGCGGTTTGGTTCTGTTCTGGAAGCAGATGGGCTGCCCCTGGCAGGAGACAGTTGGCTTCTCCATCAGAAAAAAAGAAAAAAAAAAAAAAAAAGGGGGGTTTCAGGGAATTGGTCTGGCTCCTAAACCGAAGGAATTGTTGACCTACTGACTCAGTTATGAAGCATTAGGGAAGCAGTCTTATTGTGGTTTCTTTTGTTGGTGGCAGATTCAGAAGACGTCCGTGAGCGTACGGGTATGACTAGCAAAGGAGAGACGGTTCTAGGACCTGCTGCCTGTGGGATTTATTTTGTGCCAGGAAGGAGCTGAGGTGCTGACTACTGAGTAACACCTAAACTTTATTTCTGATGCTTCTCCTGATAATGCATTGGTAAGTTTATGTACTTCTCATTTTCAGTGCTAAGATGGTATCTTGCTAAATGTGATTGAAAGAAGTCTCTTTAACAGCTTTTTGAACGTGGCAAGGTGTATTCCTTATTTCACTGGAGCAGCTTTTACAGAAAACACTAGCTGGCCTGCCGCAGTTTGAGAGTCTGTAAAAGAGGGGGGAAACTTTGTCGATCGGCTTGACAAAAACAATATGAAATTGCTGTTCCCTCTCATATTTAATGTACAAACCTCTGCTAAGTACCTCTGGTACTAAGCAAAGAGGATGGGCCGACCTTCCAGCTTTGGGATCCTGTCATCCTGGAGTCACAGCTACGCTGTCATTTTCCTGTTACGCTTCCCTGAATGAACAAGGCTTTGGTCTTTAATTCCACATGAAAATCAGATGTCCATCCCTGGAATTAAATCTAGTGAGACTTTTCCTAAAACATGCCTAGAATAGAAACAATGTTATTTTGAAGTGGCTCTGTAAATCCCAAGGAAAAAAAGCTAATAATTAGTGGTTTCTCAAGAAACTCAAATCATTAACATGCTGTTGGCTAGAAGGAATCACGTTGGCTGACGGAGATAGGTCTGGGATGTCGTGCTCCCTGAATCTGCTGTCTACTCTGCCACTGGTTTTGGGAGGGATTTTTTGGAAGGGGAGTTCCTTGGGAAAGTGATTACGTATTCTTAGTTGTGGATAAAATGAGGATAGTGTTATTTAACTTTCCGTCAGTGCTTCACCAGCATTATCACTGATTTCCTTTTAGAGAGGATGCTGATACATGATACTGTAGCTCTTGGGTTTCCAGAACATTGTTTTGAATACATAGATTATTAGAAGATGAGGAAAGCAGAACAGTAATTACTGAATTTACCGTGGTCTGTGACAGGTCCTCTCTGGACACCAGCTGTAGGAATTGCTGGTGCTGTGTCCTAACCATCCACCACGAAGGGAGGAATTCAGTGCCACTGTTCTTCCCTGGATGGGTGACACCAGGACGCCTCGCGTTCCCAAACCCGCTCGAGTTGGCAGTTGCGGTTATTTTTCCCCTCTTTTCCAAAACAGCAACCAAGAAGGCAGTCCGTAACACCACACATGCTTACAGAACCGCAAATAAGTCCAGCGGTTTAAAAAAAAAAAAGAAAAGAAAAGAAAGGGAAAGTTTAGCATTGTACTGGGTTTCCTTTTCTTAAGTGCTTCCTTTGGATCTTGGGAGAAGAGCTCGAGCACGGGGTGACTTTCTAGCGAGTGTACCAAGAGGCGTGGGAGGCAGGGTCAGGGAAGAGTCACTCGGTTGTTATGTGGGTGTGAAAAGCCTATGGAAAGCAAAGGGTGGAGGAAAATACTTTACTTCAATTAAACAAATAAAGGAGAATGTTATACGAATTAGATATTTGAAGTTAGATTTTTTGCCAAGTTATTTTTGTGAATTGACTGCATATCTTCTGAAAGTCATTTATTTCACTGTAAGCTTACCAAATGTTCTCAGGAGGGACCAAAAAAAAAGCCAACAAAAAACAAAAAATCCTTGTTTTCTTATCATTTCAGATAAAAAGGAAGTTGCAAATTTTTATAGCCCCTAAACTGTTAACTGTTAAACCTATATTGAAGCAGTGGATCAAATTTCCTCAGGCTTACAGTGGAGCAGTTTCATTTACTAAGAAATTACAAGCAGGTCCTGTTTGAGGAGCAGGAGTCTTAGATCTTCAGTTCATTGTTTTGTACCCACCTGTGGGACAGGGAAATTGCTGCTCTTGAAAAATCACCTGTTTTGGGGAGCAGTCTGTTACCATTGATGCAGTGCACAGGGATGTTCATGCTCAAAATAATTGAAAAAACCCAAACTTATTTTGAAACCTGATTTTTTTTTTAACTTGTATGTTTGTAGTATGTCCATTTCCTTGCAGTTTTTAAAATGTTACCTAATATGATTGAGAGAATTTAAAATATAGTGGTGTAAAGATTATGATTTTCCATGCCTTTTGTGATTATCTTGACCAAAAAAAAAAAGACATTACATGGAGGCAGGCTTAACAGCGCTTTCTCTCTGAAGCAGAAAACTGCTTAGTACCTTAGTTAGTGAAAAAAAAAAGCAAACAAGCTAGTGTAAAAAAACAAGGAAACAAAAAAACCCCAAAAACCCCCCTTTATCATAAATGGCAGCTTTTTAAACACAATACATAAGTTGCATAGAAGGAGAATGCGTAACGCAATCTGTAATTAGATGCTCAGGTGTGTGGCATGATGTCTTCTACCTGTAGTATGATGTCTTCTACTAAACCAACACAACGCTTGACGTAGGTCTGTGCGGTGTCTTGATAGCGTTCATTTGTACTGATTTCCGAGGGATTCCCGTGCAAAAGTTCACAGGCAAGGTATAGAGAATTTCTTGGCTTTTTCTTGTTGTTTGTTTTGTAAATTTTTCGAGTTAAGTTCTTTATGGCCCATAGCTATCCAAATGCAGAGTTCGCAGCTGAAGTTTGCATACAAAACGATGAGTTCAAAATGGGACCTGGAAAAGAGGAACACTCCCTCTTCTGTTGCTCTGCTAGAATGGTAATACCAACATGTAAAAAACCAAAAATGTATTCATTGAGCCAAATAAAAATGCATGTTTTCCAGCAACTGAACTGTGAATAGAAGCCACTTGTATCCCTGCATTTTCAGGGTAGAGTTGCGTGCAGTGATCTCTGGTGTCTAATCCCCTCAACTTGTTTCCCGTATGTCTGCTGGCAAACTGGGCTGCCTCCAGGCAGTGCCACCGTGCAGTGCTGTGACTTCAGGGGTTGACTGGTGCGGTAAGTGGAAGCTAACGGGCGTTTTTAACGTGTAATCAAAGTCAGGGCACCTGAATTGTAACTTCAACGACCTAAGCGGCTACTGAAATTCTCCATATGACCTGTTATTACAGGCTCCTGTGAGAGTGTGTATGCAGTTTTATTGCCAAAACATGAAGTTGGCAGAAGTGAGTCATAACTGTAAAGATCTCAACTTTGCTCTTTGAATTACTTTTATCCACTAAAAATAAAAATATTTCCAAGAATACAGGTAGGTATATGCTGTTCTCCTGTTAGGGCAGAGCTCTCACTGGCTCTTAAGTGTATTTACATAGCTCATAGGATGTATTCTTCAAGCTTTAGTGTAAAAGGAGCTGTGTATACATTTTATCTAATCTGCAGTGCAGTAGGCATGAGCAGTTCCTGGAGAAGGGACCAGAATATAGGGCTCTGCCCCTTCTCCTGAGAGTCTCTTTCTCATGGAGTCATACTTGCCCTCCAGTGTTTTCTCTTTATGGCTTTGTGAATTTTGAATTCCTCTCTGCGCTGGCCCAGCTCCAGCGGGAGGGCAGAAAGCAGCCTCAGCCCAAGCTCTGCTTGAAGTCTGCCAGTTTGAGGACTTTGTAGGAGGTGGGATCTGCAGGGGGAAAAGCGCCCAGCTTCCCAGGTGAGCTCTTACCATTGGGTTACTATTTAAAGGTGACAGTATTACCTTCTGTGGACTTGTTTTTAGATCACTGTGATTGTTACACAATGTCTTGCAGTTGACGTTTTTTAGTGTGACTAGAGTGTACCTAATGAATTGATCTGCTCTGCAGATTTCACACGCAGTTTCAAGGTTAGCTTCTTCCACAGTCATCGCTGATGACCATGTGGCCTTGGGGTGAGCCAGCTCGATTTGCTGATCTGGTTGAAAACTAGATTTTTCTTCTCCTTTTCTTTTGGGAAAGTTAGAGCTGATCGAAGTCATTGCGTAGCTGCACGACTGCTAGTGCTGATAGGGAAGGAGCAGGAACTCGTGGCCCGAAGCAAAGGAGGAGGTGGGACTGTCCCTTTCAGTGACACCTGCAAGTAGTTAGGAGTAGGGTTAATAGCATTGTACAGTGGCAAAGAGGAATCTATCCCTTCCTAAAATTTCTAGTCCTTAATGTAAATAAATAGTATAGAAATAATATTTATGGAGCCCGATAGGCTCATGGCATTTATCAAATTGGCATTTTTTCTTCTGTTCATACTTTTCACAGAATTTGCCTTTGTGTATAATCCCACAAATCACACCCCGTCCTAATCAGGAGTCAGTGTAGAATTTCCATTGGCCAGGGAAAATAACCAGCAAAGCACCCCCAAGCCCAGCTCTGCAAAGAAGATTGCAGGGCAGCGGTGGTTCAGGCAGTGGGCTTCCAGCAGACGCAGTACAGTTCTTCGTGTTGAGAAGGATTATCTTTCTATATGCCTCTTCTTTCTGCTCTTCTGCTTCAGAGTTTTTTTTCACTTCTTTTACATTTTTCTCTTGATCTTCCTGATTCTTAAACTTCTTATTGCTATAATCCATTTTTCTCACCACGTGCTTTAAACGTAAAAGCTGTGCTCGTGCCAGTTCTCCTTTTGTGCTTTCTTCTTTCTGCGTGTATGCTTACCTAATAACTAGAAAATAGCAAACAAAGCTCATGACCTGAGAAGCAATCTGGTATTTTACCCTACGGGAGGATTTTCTCAGCGCACAAATCAAGAGTAAATAGTTAAAAATGCTGTACAGCGTGGATCCAACCTCACTAACGCTTACTTGCATGTATGACTGAAGTTATTTGCATGCATAAATGTTGACAAAGTTGAACTCTATATTATCAAATCCGCTGTCAAAAGTTGACCCCGGGCATTTTGCAAGAAAGATGATTGTCTCTTTAATTACTTAAATTCTGTTTTGCCTATTTAGGAGAGCTACCCACAACTCTAATTACTGCACGCCTGCCATTCAGATCAGGCTCTCTACTGGCAACGTAATGCACAACTTTGAACGAGAGTGGCGTGGCATAGCTACAACATCCAGCTACAAGGACCTCCTTTTAATTGAACACTTTGATTATCACACAATAATCAGACGATTGAGTTGCTACGAAAGTTTGCCAGCCCTCTGCTAAGCGCTCCTATGGAATTACAGAATCATAGATGTTAGAGATGGAAAGTGCATTAGATCATCCAGACCGACTTCTTGCCAGTACATGTTTTCTGCTACATTTTTGGTTTGGGTTGTTTTTTTTTTTTCCCCCTGCAGTTTATGGCTAGAGATACTCTAAGAACTTGGCCTTCCACTTTGATCTTCTGGAGTCTTTTCCACAAAGTTTGATGGCGATATTTTTCTTTGCCTGCTAGTTGGCCTAAATTTTTTCCCTTTATTTGTTTCACTGTATTATTTTAAGTCTACGTTCTCATCTTTCAATAGTTCTTCTCTCTGTGGTGTTAACAGCCTGTAACTATGTGTGGAATAGTATTATATGCTCTTGAATATTAGATGTATCACTTAAACCTTAAGTGCTGCGTGTTCAGTTCTTCAGGATTTGGGAAAATTATACTGATTGAAGATAGGTTTTAAACTGATCTGCTAATAGTATAATTTCTCAAGATACATATTTTATTCCAGCGTAAGAGTGGTCTGTTCTGGTGTCACTTGAGAAATTATTGAAAATTACCTGAAAAGGCTAATTTTACTGGGAAACGAAAATGTTTTTATATGGGGGAGTTACGCCAGTGTAATTTAAGTGATTTTTAACTCTATTGTGGCATTTCAGCTGTGGGGAAGCGTTGCATGCAAGCAAGTATGCAGAGGGCATTACAGAGAAAATGAAAAAAATACCATTGTCCATTAGTGACAGTAATAGTGGAAGCTGTAATGTAGGTATTTTAGCCTCTGCCCCCACACCAGCTTTCAATTATCTGATCTTCTCAGACTTTCTTCACTTAATACGTATTGTTTGTTTTCATAGTTTCACTTTTTTTGGTGGGATTTGGGGCTTGCTTGTTTGTTGTTTCTTCTTCAGGGTTTGGTCTTTGCTACCAGAAGCCTCGGGTGCCCAAGCAGGGTTATCTCCAAAGTTTTCCCTTGTCTTGACCACAAAGAGCTAGATCAAGATCAATATCCTCCCCAAAAAAATACTCTGTGGCCAAAAAGCGGATCAACGGGCACTGTTTTTTTGCTGTCACCCTATGAGACACAGGCTGGTTGGTGTGAACTGGTGTGTGGCTACGGAGCTGCCTACAGTCACGATCCAGCACTTTTACCCCAGACCTCCTCTGGTTTTGGAAGCATTACTGCCATTTTTCCTTTCAGAACACCCCGAAGGATGAGAGGATTGTGTTGCAAGCCTCCAAATGAAGGTTTTTTGTAGGGTGAGGGCGAGGGTGTGCGTTGCATGCCCGCCGGAGGCACGACTCACCTGGAAGGCAGCAAAGGCATGGCCAGTGGTCCTCGTCCCCACCATCCATCCGCATTGTGTCAGAAGAACTTGCTCAGAAGGGATCCCAGGAGTGGGTTAGCATTGGTGTGACGTGGAGAGCTTAACTTCATGGAGCCTCATGGACTTTGGGAGCTTGGGGCAGTAAGCTGTCTTCCTTCAAGCCACTGGGAAGCTCAGTGCCGGGTAGGGATGCTGATGAGAGAGGTGAGGACAGATGTATCCTAGGAGGTAAAATTACTATTAGTGAGTGGATTGAAGGTGTTTGATGATCAGGTTGTGTAACTGAACGGGGAGATGAATGAAAAACATGTAAATGGGTGGGTTACTGAGTGAGTAAGAGAAAATGTGAGTAGGCGGGTAATTAGACTGGCAAGTGAGAGAGGAGGTAGGAGTGGGTGAGTAGATGGGTAGGTATGTAGCAAAAAAGTTGGAAGGGCGTTACGTGCCAACTCTGAGAAGATACCTGAAGGACTGGTAACAACCACTCCCCTCGAGAACGTGCAGAGAGGACTGACGGCCAGCGCTGTTACAGGCACCGCAGGGTGTGCAGGTGAGCGGGCAGACCCTCGAGACCTGTTGCTTTCCACTGCTCTGCGTGCAGCTCATTGGATGGCTCCTCATTTTCTCTGCCTAAACTTCAGTGTGTCTTCACACAGTAAACCATAATCTTCACCTTAGTCAGATGATTGCATTTTGCTAGTGTTCCTGCAGAAATACATAAGACCGTCATTATTATTTGCTGGGTTTTTTTGACTCTAACAAAGTCATAGAGAAAGGAGGTGAAGCACAACAGACTTTTAGTCTGTCTGGAGCATTGCAGTTTGCAGTGGGTATTCTTAAGAGCTGAAATGGCCCGAGAGCTGCAGGTGGAAGGATTTAGCTGGCAAATAAAAGGTATGAAGATAGGGGATGTGCTGGAATTACAAATGCACAGCACATTGGCATAAAGGCGTCTCCCAAACTTGAAGAGCCTTTCATTTTAATGAATGAGAAGGGAAGGTAAAGTAAACTTTAAATCATTAGCCAAACCTTGACTGATGGGGCTTTTATTAGGATCTTTTACTATCACTGCTGTAAGGCTGGACATAGTTCACCGTGACTAACACGTAACTGTTTTTAATTTATTATGGCAGAGTTACAGCCCTAGCTGTGACCTCTCTGTACTCAGGTACAGACAGGCTATTGTTCAAGGTAATGGCTCTACTATCCTGTTAAGTTATATTAAGTTGTGCACAGTACATTTTCAGTATTTATTGTAATAGAGCAAGTCCTTTTGAAGCCCAAGTGGAGGTGAATGAGTACTGCAGGAAGTTACAGGCTTTATCTTAACCGCCAAAAAGGTGTGTATTTACTAAAGAATAACTTAATATGCAGTGTTGGACTGAAAAATCCTACTAGAGATCGGTCCCTGCAGGTTTTTCATCCAGTAGGTGGGAATTTTCTCTTGGTGGACCTACTTTTTGATGAAACCTACGTTGCTTTGTCTGCACGTGGATTTGAGAGCAGGATGAAGACCCGGTGTATGGAGCAGCCTGCTGCGAGGAGCACTTCAACCCCACGCTCGCTGTTGCGTACCCATCAGTGGTTTCAGCGCAGGTTGCATCAGTCAGGATGATTGCACGCACACGTCGTGTTCTGGAAGCAGTTTTGGGAAGGAGATGCCAACCCAGTGTTAACGGCATGTGTAATAACTCCTACCAGCTCTGTGGCCTTCGCTGTGTTTTACTGCCAGGCAGAAGTCTGTAACACGAGGTTACACGGGTGTCTGGAAAATCTGTCAGAGTTTTGGTAACTTTTAAAAGTATCCCTAAGCAGTGAGTGAAATCTTTGTCATTTTGAACACGGCCACCTGTTGCAAACTAAATTTCCTATAAAGCTTGGAATGGTAGCTGAGCCAGCTCATACAGTAGTCAGTATTTACTCATTTTTTTATCTGAGACAAATCCAGAAATTTTGCTGTGCTTAGGCAGATGTTTCTTACCATTAGAAAGGAACAAATGTCTTGCTGATGTTCAAATGCTGTAGTAACGGTGCGAAGTAAGCTAGAGGAACATGTGGGGATGTTTAATAAGCCTGTTGGGTTGTAGATCTGTCAAAGCTCCAGATTTGCATTTCTTACATAAGCAGAAATCCTGGTAGTGATACAGATGATTTGTCTGTGCTTTAGGAACTGCGGGAATTGAATTGCTGTGTCAAAAACACTGCTCTTAGTTGCCATCTGTGGGATTGCACAGGCACTGTTAAGACATTTACAATTGCAATCCTAACTAGAAGTTTGTTTGTTGTTACACTTGATACTAAAACTTACCACAACAATCGTAAGAGCAGCGTGTGACCTCGATGGAAGCACGGACTGTTGTAAGATTCTGAGAATACATAGGAATAAAAGCCTTGAAGTTTCCCTTCTGTTTAATTAATTGTTTGTTTTTGCTGGTGACAAGGTTACAAAGTATTTGTAATAACCATACTTAGCCTTTTTGCCATTTTTTTCCATATGGGTGTGTGCTTCCTTTTCATTATGTTGTTTTTCTTTCCTTTTTTTTTTTTTTTTAAACACAGCCACTCCTTTCATTTTAAGGATAAGAAACAAGCTTCTTGCAGAGCAGAAAAAAAAGTTTTCGTAAACAGTGCGATTCTGATCCTTCTAATCCTTTATTACCTGTAGGGGCAGGTGCAGGAAGCGACTACAGGAGAGCAGGTTTACTGACTTTTTTGTGGCTTGGGTTTACACAAACGAGCAGTATATTTTAGAAGCTACGGAGAAAGTTCAGAACAGCATGGTCGAAAGGTGCGTTGCTCAGAAATACATCCCTTTCCCTTGGCTTATTCCACTGCAATTCTGCCCCGTAGAGTTCTGAGCCCTTCAGCTAGCATTTTAAACAACAACGTTGAAACAGGCTGCCTGAAATCTGTGCATATTATCTTATTTGTTTCCTGCTGTTGTAAAATAGATTTTATTTCTGGAGATACTATCTTCTAATACTTTCATTACCCAGACCTTTTCTGTTTGTTTGTTGCTCAAGAGAAAGTGAAGGGAACCACTTGCTTTATCTCAGTGAAAAGAAAGCAATTAATGCTGTTAGCTGTATTGACTGTGTAATGCTGAGATAGCGTCTGTAGGAAAACAACCAGACAGCTTAAAGAAGAAGTAAGATTTTTATTTTTTTTTTAGCATGCTGAAACCGTTTACAAGGCTGAAATGGGGGTAGGGCAAGGAGGGTGGTAAAAAATACATCACCCATCCCTTGTGATTCTGTGGTTTTGTCTGAATCTTTTTTTTTTTTTCTCCTTACAATCAGCCATGCGTTTCAATTGTGATTGCTGCCCTAAGACTGTAGCTGCGTGCAAGATGTCTAATATTAAAAATATGTGTGTGTAATAACATTTTTATAACACTTCCCATCTGGAAGATAAGTCACACACCTCTACATTAAGATTCACGGCACCCTTTTTACGTCTTTGTGTTGTGGATGGAGACTCCTGTACATGGGCTCGGTAGTGTACAGTTCTAGTCTGAAAAATAATTCAAAGCAGCTTATTATTTATTGCCAGAAATCAGTTTTCACTATTCGTCTGTCTTGGTCAGTCTAGTAGAACCAATCCATTTGTGAGAGAGTAATTTGTCTGCTTAAAAAAGTTCCGGTTCATTTACTAGAAGAACTGCTAACCAACTAACACATAGGAAGGGATCTGAGGATTTTCTTCCTCTGATTGTGCAGGAGATGCCTGGAAGCTTTAAGATTTTGGTCTGAAATTGTATGTGCAGACCAAGTCACAGGGTGTGAATTTCTGTCAAAAAATGTCTCAAAACGGTTCATTTTTTAGAAAGTATATACAAGTAATTGTCGTACTGCCATTTATATTAGCAAGGCTACATTCTTTCTTGAATGAAGTTCATAAAATTGTGTCAAAGCATGCGATAACTCCAATATGAAATGACTGGAGAGTAACCTTTTCATTCTCAAAATTCATACCAGAGGTATTGTTGCATAAGCAGTATTACAAAAAAAAGGAAGAAAATGTCATGCTTTATTGCCAGCATGACTTCGGAAAAGGGACAGTGAATTGCTGGCATGTAGGAAAGTGAGCTTCTGAACTGCTTGTGCACTTCAGAGATATTTGCTTATCCTGCTTATATTTGCTGATATGTACTGATTAATACATTTCCATTTTAAGTGTATAACTGTCTTTTAAAAGGCCAGATTTTCAAAGTGCCGGGCAGCAGACTGCACCTGTGTGTTTAATGCCAGCTGGTGGTAACACCTTCTGGGTGCTGACCATTGGGAAGATTTCACCTCTCATTTGGGTAAAATTGATTGGAAGTTGAGTTTTTCCCAAAGCCTGGCATGATCCATAGTCAGTAGTGTAGATGTAGGAGAAAACAGTCCAAATCTGCTGTCTCCCAGACTTGTTCTCTGAACTGTTATAAAATGGTTTATTTTCAAATTGCTTTTAAAGCACGACGATGCAAATTTGAATACTCTCTGCAAATTTGACCTGTATTTATATCTGCATGTTTGGAAGAAGCCCATAAAATTATTTCCATATTGTTTTCAGTAAATCTCCAGTTTATTATTCTGAGAAAATTTGATGCATCTGCAGTGTGCACGATCTGGCTTTCTGATATGCAGATGCACAGCCTTGCATATCTAGTCAAATCAGTGTAGCAACTGCTTTTACAAACTACGTGACAATGTACAACCTCCTATCTGAGAACCAGATCAGATTAAAATTGGGACTCAGTCCAAAAAATAAAATACTGCAATCAATCTACTTACTGTGTCAGCATTCAGATTCGTTTCTGTTATATACACTGCAAGGAAAGGAAGTGGAAAATACACGCTAGCATCCAGAAACGGATTCCTGAGTCATGGAGGACGGCTGAGATGGGCGTTGTTAATAGGAGCTGCTTCAGGGTTCCCATTTTTACAGATACTGTATGGGCTAATAGGTGTTAAAGGCGGTGTTCTAAGCGTGTGTGACACTAAGGAAGTCACTACATGACACTACGGATGCCATGTGACTTCCCTGTTTACACTCAGCTCAGCTTTAAATGTATATGAAATAGCAGTGACAGAATGAGCTGCTCGGTCCGTGGTCCTCAGCCTTTAGACCTGCCCCTTGGAGGGCATTTGCTGACTTCAGTCCCTCGGAAAACCATACTTTAAATGCTGATGTATTCAATCTGGGTTGACCTCTTCCTTCAGACCGTGTGTTTCCTTCCCTTCCGCCTGCCCCGCTGCTATTCTCGGCTGCTGGCTGGCACCTCTCGTCTGTCCGGCGGGCAGCTGCTCCTCGGGCACGCAGCCGGTGGGCTTCATGGCTCACCCATCCATTCCGGCACGCTCGTCACTTAACTCTCTCATTTCCAGTTCCTAGCTTTCTCCTTCTGTCCTCAAATTTGCTTGATCTCAAGAAAATCGTTCATCTCTGCTACTGGGAGAGGAGGACCCGTGCGCCCATGTAATGGTTCTCAGATCACTGTAGGCAGCACTGAAGTGCGTAGCGTGTACTGCGTAGGGTCACTTTGGGGTTGTAAGAGTAAATCTTTTAGAAGTAATCACACTTGAGAAGTGATTTAAGCACTCAAGTTTCTGGTGAAAGCCAGTTGCCAAGGTTTAACCTGCAGCCTAAAGCTTTGCTGGTAAATCTGATGTGGCAAGTCTGCCTGTTTATGGGTAGAGACATCAATATCAAAATAGCTTTCCTGATAAAGAGCGCCAGGGCCTTTAATGTCCATAACAAAAATAAAAAACACTTTAAAGGGTTATTAAAATTACGATTATTACACTGTAGATGTGCAGCAGAATACATGGGTGGAATTTAGCTCTAACAGAAAGACCAGACGACATAATGTATGTGCACATACATGTCTGCAAGCGCACAAGGACAGGACTCGGTTGCCTGCACAGTGGTGTCTGGTGCCTTTGAGATACCTAAGGGTGTCTGGGACGTACCCATAGGGCTGACAGGAACCACACAGGTTTTATGGGAGTTTTACATGGGCCAGGCAGGATCCTGACCATCACCTAAAATGACAAGAGGCCTAGACGTTGTGTTTAGGCAACTAAACTGTCACGTAACGTGTCCAGACTCCTGTTGTAATTGCTGGAGGTGCAATTTGTCGCTGCAGTCTAGAGAGTGATTCTGCTCACCTAGCAGTAGACGTTAGTATTTGGTGGGCTGAAAATGCTCTCCAGATGCCACTGGACCTCTAGTGATTAGACTGCTTTTTTTTTTTTTTTTTGTTCTGGCACATAAAGTGAAACAAATATGAGTAATAAATAGTTGGAAATAGAAGCCAGTTCACATTCTTGCAGTGAACATCTCAGAATTTGTAATAGTAAATTGGGATGCAAAGAACCTTAGTGTTTTTATGTAGCTGGAGCCCTGTGCAGAAGAAAATCATTAGACCCAAAGCCAGTAACTTTTCACGAGTGTGATTACAGCTTATTGCTTACACTTGCATAGATGTTTCAGTGTCACGAACACATTTATTTACCCAATAAGCAGGGGTTTTTTTGTAAATTAGAATTTTTGGTTATGTTTTGGTGTGGCTGACTAGTAAGCAGTGAGTTACTCTTTTAGGTAAGTAGGGGACAATTTCTATTTTGAGTGAAAATACTACAGCACTTAAGAAAATTGTGTTTCCGTTCTTAATTGCCAGTTTCTTTCTGTCTGTTATATCTTGGTTTTAAAAAAATAATCAACAAGCCCATTGTGATGATTTTGATTAGACTTCAGCAGAGATAATAAAAGTATAGTATCCCTTTGTGAAAGGAGTTTTTAATTATTGTTAATTGTACTTGCTAGCTTCATTTCTGACGGGAGACGGAGGTGACCTCATCCTGAAAGTTGTCAGTCTCGTGCTAGTGTCATTCACTGCCTGGAAAAGAGGTTGGGTTTTTGTTTATGGTTGCTTTTTTTAATGAGGAACTATCAGCTGGCTTGGTGGGCCCTGCCGCTTTGGAGACACTGTCCAAACTCGGCTTCAGTAGCGTGCTTGTCTCTGGAAGATTAAGCTACAGAGGTGAGTCCTATCTGAGGAGCAGGGGACCAGCAGAGTCCCAGACCTGTGGTCTCTCTGCTCCAGTAACACCTCTAACAGCAACCAGTGCCAAAGGCTTGGGGGAGAGGTGATGGAGTCCTTACAGAGGGCGATTACCAAAGATTTGAGGGCTTACTCCTACTCTTTCATACTAACTAATCTAATAAACTTGAATGTTTTCGTTGTCTATTCAAAGACTTGTTTTCTTAATCCTTCACAGGTTTTGGCTTTGGCATATTCTTGTGATGTTTGCTCTTTGTGCTTTGCATTTGAACAAATGTAAAGAGAAATTTCCTCATCCTTTGGACCACAAACCATGCAAGGCAGCGGTGGCTTTACGCGTGTGTGTGCGTAGGTGCCAAGGTGTTGGGACCAATCAGTACTTGGTTGTGACCATAATGTGAATTGCCTAAATATTTATAATCCTTTTAGTTCATTGAACATCTCCACATCTCAAGAGAAGGATCAAGAGGAGTACTTTTTTGTCTCTCTTCACTATTAGGTATTTCTTCCGCTGTTACCTTGTTTTGTCTTACATGAACCTTCTGTAAAATACCCTGAACTTCCGATTCCATTTCAGTTCATCCAGTGCCATCTGCCACTGCGTCTGCTACCTGTTTCAGTCCTGACGAAAATCCCCATTTCTCATCGGTACCTCCGCGCTCTTTCATAAGGATGATATGACAAGTTCAGCTGGCAAGTTGTTCCCACCTTTGCTGCCAATTATACAGCAACGTAAAGAGACAAATTCTGACAACCTGTGTCCTTAGAGGTGTTTGAATACCTAACTCCCAGTGAAATCATTAGCCGTGAGGCTCTTGAACATCCCTGAGGCTCTGGGCTGGGGTTTCTGCTCCACTTTTGCTCAGTCTCTCACTGACTTTAATCACTTTACATTTTGTCTGTCTCAGATGCGTAGTCAAAGCTGCCAGTTCTTCCTCAGTATCAAAACCATTGACTTGGAGATAGGCAGCGAGCAGAGCGCCGGCAGTTCCCTCTACAAGGGAGTAAGCGTTCAGCTTCTTTGTTTTCTAACCCTGGCCTGGAGAAATGTGTGAGGTCGATGAGCTTGGTGTGTTCAGTGGGTCTCCTCACCACTTTGGGAACTGTGGTCTGGAGCTCCCGGTTTACCTCACTCCTTTGCTTTCTGCTGCTCATTAAAAGACAGAATTCAAGTCTCAGGGATGTGAGATGTTAGGGCTGTCTGAAATAGTTTTCATTCTGCAGCATCCCAGATTTTGTTAAGGCAGAAGGAGCAGAAGTTTTCCTCGAGTAAGCCACATTTTTCTGTAAAAACACTGAACTTAAGTCACCTTACACTGACTTTATCCAGTCCTTCCTTTGCTGTCTGTAAGATGAGGATTACAAGTGCGCCTTAAAAGGATTGTTCTGAAAACTATGGTAGTTTGTTAGCATTTCTGCAGTCTTAACCAAAATATATGTTAAATACAAATATTCTCAAACCTGTTCATCTGCCCGGGTTGAGTTTGGTGTCTTGTTCTGCTTTGTTGTGGGTGGGTTTTTTTTTTCTTCTGTTTTTAAAAATGTTGGACTGTTCTCATCTTTGCTGTGTACGTTCTCCAAATCTGAGTTACTGTACAAGATACTCTGTGCTGGCAGTGGATGCACAGAGATGTTCAGAGGATTTCGTTCCTGAAATGGTGGGTACCGTGTTGGGTAGATCTGTACGCCTCTATCGGCACCAAGTATGAGCCGCTTCATCCTGAATAGAAACGCAGGAGACTGAGTCTTGCCTCTCATTCTCACAAAATACTGTAGAAATTGTGGCTTTTCGGAGTATTCCTTGAATCATCGGTCTATATGTTGTATAATTTGACTCCTGGATGTCAAAATAGGATAAAGAACCTTTTATCCACCGACGTCAAAGGCACTCCAGAAACACAGCTACCCGCTTCTGCTATGAAGAGGTACAGAGCTACTTCTTAACGCGAGCCTGCCCCGCGGCGATTGTAAAGCCAAGCTGTATTCCCAAGTTTGGGCTGAGTATCTTGTTTCCCTACGGAGGACCGTTTTTCAAGCGCAGGAGCAGCAGCAAGCGTGGCTGCTGCAGCAGCAGATGCAGAGCCGTGCTGTGGGAGAGCAGGGTCTGTTCTTGTCTTTCACATCTTCAGAGCTGCCCGCGCTGCACCACCCTGCTTTTCGGCTGTGGGCACGGAGAGCGTTTGGCGTGAAGACAAAGACGTACCGAGGACTACCAGGCAGCAGCAAACATCGTGAAGCTCCTTCTCTCGTGCCAGACGAGCTTTTGATGGCTCACTTCAGAGGCATACATTTCACGTGGGCACAGCTAGCTCTTGATTTTAAAAAATAAAACGACTTGAAACTACCCTGGGGCAAAAATAAATGACTGCAAGAATACCAGAGGATTGAGCAACATGCAAAGGACATGTTGTTTCCTTTAAGGAGTCTGACTATAAATGACGTCACTTAGATAGTTTGGATGTTTGTGAGCACTACAGGACTTGGAAAGGGAAAGCAAATCGGAAAAACACTGGGAAGCCGAACAATTTATTTTGTTTTATGACTCCCTGGTAGTTTAATGAGGGAGCTATTACTCATGCACTGTCACTGCACATCTAGAAAATTCCTCTGGGTTTAAAAACTGGCAGGAAAAAGTAGTTTCCTAAAAACCACTGAATTAATGAGATAAAGCCCATTGCTCAGGAGTCCCTAACAGGAAGGGTCAGAGACGGAGTTGTGCAGGACTCGCCGTGTGTTGGAGATCTCCTCCACAGGGTGCTGGAAAGAGAAGATCGTGCTGGCGGGGATTCAGAGAAGTGATGCGGAAGACAGGCTCAGCATCTCTCTTTTAGGATGCAGTGCTATGGATTTGGGAAGAAAAAAAGACTGGTTTGACTGGGGCAGTGTAGCCAATCCTTCCCCTGCATTCCCTTGCATCTGAAAATACCTGGGACTGGAGTACTAGACCCTTCCTAACAAGATAAGATTTAAAGAAAGGTTTTTGTGCTCATGGGCAATGCTACAAGTCAGTATATTAGAAATACTGATACTTGACGTGAGGGAGATAGACTTAAGAAGAAAAAGAAGTATTTGTTGTGTGGGCTCAATTGTACAGCTTTAAATGAATTTTCGGGGTTTCATTATCTGTATTCCCATGTCTGTCAGACTTCTGACTTCCTGCTTTGTGTCTGCATTATTTTATAGGTCTGTACAGCGCGGTTGGCGTATTTACTTCAGTTCTTTTAGCTATTTCCGCCTATATTGTCACATCCATACAGGATACACATCATCCTTATCATAACTGGAAACCTAATATAACTTTTTATGACCCTTGAAAGCAGGAGGAGTGCTGTTTCAGTTTGATGTTTTGGGGAGTAAAGAGGGGACTGCTCCAGTCTGGAAGTGCAAGTGAATCTATTCCTCACCAACCCCCTGACACAATTACTCCTTCATAGCATAAGTTACTGTAATTTTTTTTTTTATTTTTTTTCCCAAAAAAAACCCCTGCAGATAAAATGGGCTGTTGGGAGGGAAATCTGTAAGGAGTCTGTAAAGTGTGATGCAATGATTAGTAATAGAATTAACAAACCGCTGGAACAGTTCTGCTACAGTTTGTCTTAAATTACAATATCTCAAACCTAATCATAGTCATTCCTTCTCTTACTTCAGTGCTATACTGTCTATCCTTTGAATCAATTTTGTTTTCTCTCTGTGTTACTATCCTTGTGAGCATTTCCAGAATTCTTTGAAATACTTTTTTTTTCCCCATACACAAACTTTAGTCCAGAATATTACCTGTTTTCTATGAAAATACAGAAGCAGCACAGGAAAACTGTAATTTAAGCTTCAGATCAAAGAGATACTTAGTTGTGTCCTCCTCTCTTTTGAACTATCCAGTACTAAACTGGCTTTGAATTTATTTTTTAAAGCACATAGGTGCCCAGTTTATGTCTCCATGCTGGATTTTTGCCCTTGGGTGTGGAACTCACCGCCTGGGCCAGAATTAGGAGACGCTTCCTGCATCTGCTGTGAAAAACTGTTGGATCACAGAGTAGAACTCAGTTTTCAGCAGAAGGGGATTGGGACAGAATGAGACTGAAATGGCTGGGGGAACGTTTCTGGTACTATGAAGATGACAGGGATGTGGATGTGACATTATTACTTTGGAATCAAAATAAGCAGCATAGAGGGAGACACTTCAGAGGGACCTTGTTTGTGATGCATTAGACCGGAATTTGGGCATCGGTCATTCGGAGGGTCTGCATATGAGGCAGCGAGCGCAGGGAAGCTCAGGGTAGCTCTCAGCCTGGTCAGGTACCGGGAGCAGCACGACCACTGGGGAGAGGTGTTCGGCCTCGCATCTTGAATCTGTACGGCTTCGGTTTTCCAGGACAGAGCAAGGCTGGATGGGTGCTGCAGTGTCCAGACTGCAGTGAAGGTAGTGAGCACCAGGGCTCCTGTGCAGCCTTGTTCTGGAAACAGCTCTGGTGTTGGCATGGATTTTGGTGTGTTTGGGTCTTTTTCAGGGGACTTAGATGGTGTTTAGGCCACGTTTTGTCTAAATGGATTGCAGCAGAGTCTAGGTGAGAAGCAGGTTCCCTCATTACGAGTGGGACGCCTTCAATCCCGAACAGCAGGTAATACCAGGCTCTAAGATGGCATGTGCTGATGACCAAGCAGCTTCTGAGTAAAGACTTCTATCACTCTGGACTCCAGGCATCTAAATTCTGCCAGAATTTAGGAAGAACACAGACGGGGCAGCGTAGCTGATGCCTACAGCCTCCCAGTCTTGTGTTACGGGGCACTCGTCCGGTAGCCGTCTGCAGGGACGGCAACGTCTTGATGCTCAGTGCTGCATAACCCATTGAGCAGAAAGACTGGGCTCCCTGACGTGCCAGTTGTGTGTGCTTTGCGCCGATACAAGAAAATTTTTTTTTGGCTTATTGATAGAAACCTAACTTAATTTTCCTGTTAATGACGACTTCATAGTAGTCTATTAATGTTATCATGGTTCAGCTGATTTTCCCTCTTGGCTAAGCGTGTGTCCTTTGCTGTTTTCTCTGTGTGCTGAAAGGAAGCTGCTAAGAGAGTCAAGTCGTATCTGCTGCTCTCATCTTTGCACTGGTGTGTGTGCATTTCTGCACATGCCGCCTGAGACCCCCAGCCCATGCCCCTTCAGAGCTCTTCTCCTGGCTCCTGCATTATCGTTGGACTTTGGTGTGCAGATGTATGTACCTACTGCATCAAACGACTGCCAGGTTTTACATGTAAAGACTCTCTTCTTCTTTTTGTCTGAAGCTTTATTTTGTCAGGACCTTTGCAGCTGGCATTACATAGCACATACTTTATTATCCCAGTCATCACTTTGACCGTTTTATCCTTTTGCCCTTCACAGTTGCTACAGTAGACAATTGTGGAGATAATCCAGTGTGAATTTCCTTGGCCAGTATTAAAACCACAAAGAATTCCAAAGTAGTTCCGTGAAAAAGAGATCTCTCGATGAAGCTATTTGCAAGGGACTGAAAGGCGGAGTACAAAATGAAAACCCAGTCCGTCTGCAGGGAAATGGTTGTGGGGACACCATCACGGGCTGGCAGCTGCCACGTTCCTGCACGTGTCATCTTGGACCTGTTTTAACCACGAAGCGGTTAATGCAGAACAGTCGGCACTGCTGAGCAGGGAACGGACCTTGCTGGCAGATGCTGACTGCTATTTATGTTGTGCCTTATCTCAGTAAGTTTTGCGTCTGTCTTAGTTACAATTTTGATTTTTGCCATCAGGTTCCCCTTTTCTCATTGTGTCTAATAAATTGAATTTGCAAAATATTACAAAGTGGCATTAGGACATGCCTGTTACGAGTCAAATAAATTAATTACACACCATGAACTAACTGAACTAATTTACTAATTGATGAATTAATCATGTCTGTTACAAATAGGAGAACTTGAATGTTGGCAGAATAAAGAGCTAACTCTCTTCTTCGCTAAATCATTAGGGTTTCGTTTTAATTTTTCTTAGTCTAGTAATGGCCACATTTTTAGAAGTAGGAAGTTACACCAGTCATTCGCAATTTGGGGTTCTCCTCTGTGATTCCATCCTACACCACTTCCAGCCTAACGTCTGCCTCTTGAATTCATTTGAAACTTTGAGGTTTCTAGTTGCTTTGTCTTAGCCAAATATTAGCACTGGTTCTTCATCCTTACCTTTTTTAACCTGGTCAGACATTCAACGCCATCAATCGTGGTGTCCAGCTCGAGGTCCCATCCTGACTGGATGGACTGAAATATAATTCTGGGGGTTTTTTGTGATCTTTCTTAATCATATTCTTAATGTACACAATGACATCCTCTCTGCACATTCTGCATCTTCTGTCTTCCAGATTTCCTCCTCAAACATGCATTTGACTACTGTCTATGTGCAGTCAAGTTCCGGATCTACACCTCTGTGCATCATTTTATTTCTCTCCCGAGATGGTTACCCGACTTGCACACGTGTGAATTGATAGCAATCAGCTGCAGCTCAGTACAGTTTCAACAGAAACGAGCTTTCTTCCATGCCAACCCTCTGTAAATGCCACAAAAATACCTTTTTATTTAAGCCTCCATTTTAAAGCTATACCTTCCTGTGATGCCTGGAGTAGAAAGGCCATCAGGTTGTTAATCTGCCTTTGTATCAGGCTTTATTGTCTCATTATTCCTCATGCTTCCTCTTTTTTTTATCTCTCTTCACTATTCCTTGCCTCAGGCAGTAAATTAGAAACCAAACTCCTTTTAGTCTATTTTATATGAAGCTCCTGGGGTGGTGTGTCTTGGTCCGTGACGGGACACCAAGTAGCTTTACAGTGCCTCCCTTGGCAATCGGTGGGAAGGTAAGTATCTACAGAGCTTCAAAATGTACGCAGACTGAGTTTCTCAGGTCTCAAAGAAAATCAGACTAGAAACAGAAGTTCAGCGTTCCTTGTTTTAATGCTCAAATGATGAGATACTGGCCTCGTTTATAGCTTCAAAAGATGGGAGTCAATTATGGGGAGGAGACTAATAATATCACAAATAAGTTGCAACAAAATAGTACATAATGTTTTTCTGATGGATAGGGACATATTTTTCTAATGTGACTAAAGTCGTTTAATAGCTGCAGTAGATTAAAGCAAAAACTACTCTGCAAAGCAAAATTATTTTCAAAATCCAACAGCCACTTTTCTCCATCTCTTGCTTGGCTGTGTTCAATATGTGGAGCATTATGTTGTGGTCCTCTAATGAGTTCTGTAATTTTCATGGCGTACGCCAGCATCAGTGTTTATTATTGAAGCACAACGTCCGTTTTGATCCTGATGATGTGTTTTGTCCTGTAACAGTAGTCAAAGACATGAGCTGAGTAGTAAAAGGGGTTCAGGAGTAAGGAACAGTAAATATTCAAAGCTGTGCATGATCGCGCAGATTTAATCAAGTCCTGTGCCAGTCGATCCAGATGATCCTTGCTCAGCACGCAGTGAAGATCCCTCTCGTCTCCTGGCTCTTCCAGTCTTGAGCATAACTTCCAGGCCATTGATCAGTCCTTAAAATCTTCAGGTAAATCCATCTCTCTCTTGAAGCCAGACGAAGCAAGCTCTGGGGAAGAGTGGCTGGAAAGCTCCATGGCAGAGAAAGACCTGGGGGTACTGGTTGACAGCCGGCTGAATATGAGCCAGCAGGGTGCCCAGGTGGCCAAGAAGGCCAATGGCATCCTGGCTTGTATCAGGAATAGTGTGGCCAGCAGGAGTAGGGAAGTGATTGTGCCCCTGTACTCGGCGCTGGTGAGGCCGCACCTCGAATACTGTGTTCAGTTTTGGGCCCCTCACTACAGGAAGGATGTTGCGCTGCTGGAACATGTCCAGAGGAGAGCAACAAAGCTGGTGAGGGGTCTGGAGCACAAGTCTTACGAGGAGCGTCTGAGGGAACTGGGGTTGTTTAGTCTGGAGAAGAGGAGGCTGAGGGGAGACCTGATCGCCCTCTACAACTACCTGAAAGGAGGTTGTAGTGAGGTGGGGGTCGGCCTCTTCTCCCTGGTAACAAGCGATAGGACCAGGGGGAATGGTCTAAAGTTGCGCCAGGGCAGGTTTAGGTTAGACATTAGGAAAAATTTCTTCACAGAAAGGGTTGTCAGGCTCTGGAATGGGCTGCCCAGGGAGGTGGTTGAGTCCCCGTCCCTGGACGTATTTAAAAGAAGGATAGATGAGGTACTTGAGGACATGGTTTAGTGGTGGGATGGCAAGGTTAGGTTAGCGGTTGGACTTGATGATCTTAAAGGTCTTTTCCAACCGAGATGATTCTATGATTCTATGATTCATTAGATGACCTAGCCTGGCCTAACCGAAAAGGTGCAGAAATGGAGGTGGGCAGTTCCTGCAGGCTCTGCGCAGCTCGTGGCTCTGGGACGCGAACCCTGGCAGCAGCCCCGGGAGCTGCTGCGGTGGCCTCCTGTGCAGCGGTGGCAAGCATGGACCGGCTGTGTTTCTGTAACGCTCTTTCATTCTCTGATAAAACAGGGTGATCCAAAAGGGAACCACACTGGTCAAAATGTACCGTAGCCGTGTGACCTTTTTCTGCTTTTATAAGGTGAAGCTAAAGTGAAAATGCAAACGTGCGTTTAAATAAACCATTTTATAAATTCCGGGTGCTGATCTCATGAGAGCACCGTGCATATGCCAAAGGAAGAACATGTTGTTTGAGGGGAAAACCTATTTATAAATATGTACAAACTGAAAGGTAAACACTTTCTCTTTCCAGTAAATTGATGGAATATGCTCTCTGCATTGGTGATGTTTCCTGCTATGAAGTATGTAGTGTAAATATATCTGACGTACATTGTTTGTCGCTGTGAAGCACAATCATGTAGGAAGTGGGTATCTTTATTTCTTTATATCTTAATTACTGATTCCTTGCTTCTTCAGCATAACAGAGAAGGGTTCAAAGGTGGTTTATTTTGCTCTGAAAATATTTCTGGCTTGGGTTTTGGGGTTTTTTTGCAGTGTCATACGTGATGGGAGGAGTAAAGAAAGTTTGTCTTCAGCTAAAAGATACGCTGCAGTCTGATTGTCAGGCGTGGGAATTCAGTGGGTATTAAAAACAATCACACTTGGAGGGATCTGACTGAATTTTCTATCCCTCTTAATTGCTATCTTTTTTCTGTGTGATGATTTTAATGTCACTTCAGTAATCCTGGAGTCTTCCAAAGCAGTCAGAATTTGAGTTCGTATTATACCAGAAAAAAAGTACAGAAAAATAAACATTTTCATGTGTGTTTGTTGTTATTTTAAAAAGATACCTAAGAGCAACTCTTTCCAGGTCATCTTTCATCCTTTAACAGACAAACTAGCGGGATCATTTATGAGCAAGGTAAATGAATCTAGTGCCGAAGATAAGCAGAGGGGCAAAAAAGTTACAAGCGCCTGGTTTTAAGAGCTCCCTTTGTAAAGACATGAGTGGATGCAATACAATGCACGGCACAAGAATATAAACAGTAGGTGTAGTTTTTGAGTGCTTCATGACGGGCATTTCTGTTCAGCGCTGGGATTAGCACTTCTATTGAAACTTACATAACAGCCACGTTGCCAGGGTGGTTTCTAAAAATGATGCTCATCGCTCTTCAGATTCCAAAAGCTTTAAGTCAGAAGAAATATTTTAAGCTGAAGAATTCTTTTTTTTTTTTTTCCCCCTCACGATCATCGGTTTTGTCCTAGATCCCAATGAGATACTTTTTGCGTATGTAAGACCGCAGTGAGAATGGAAAAAATATTTTTATAATTTAAAGACATGGACAAGCAACAGTCAGTTTTCTTGTGGGTGGCTACTTTGGTAAAGTACCTTCGTTAACATACCTTAGAAAACAACAGGAATTACGTTGTTCATTATGGCTGTTCTAAAGTATAACATCTGCTTTTATCCAGCAAATCATGATGGCCTTGGGGGGGACGTATTCCTGCCTCTGTTGCCCCAAAGATTGCTGTTTGGCAGAAGAGCTGCTGTGGTGTTGGGCACAGGGTGGGAACACGGACACAAATAGAGGCGAGGCTGGAACCCGACTATTCCTACTTCCTTACCGTTTCAGTAGCCCTTTCTGAATTTGGTGAGGGCTGATTGATTTCAAGGGGTTAATGGGTTATTTCACTGTTTTCTGCCTCAAATCCTTACAAATAACACAAAATAATAGTCAAAGAGGAGAGTTGAGATGCTCAAACTGGTGATGTTTGTCCAGGACTGCATAGAATTCCCTTCAGTGCAGCTTGTGCCCATTGTGCTTGAATTTGGATGCACAGAAATCTCCCTCCTCTCACACAAATCGCAGTTTTCAGTAATGCATAATTCATACACTAAAGCCTTTGTCACAAAAACATCTTACTGTTTTTTCCCCCAGCTTGATAAGCCTGCTTTTGTATTTTTAGGATTTCTGTTTCCTAATAATCCCCCAAAATCAGCCTGACGAGGTTTCAAAACAGAACTCGGAGTAAATCTGAGACAACTTACACACCAAGGATATTGCTCTACGCAGTAGGTGATTCTCTGGCACCTGCTATTTCCAGATCCCTCCTGCACAAGGAATTATTTCCCCATGGCATGGGGGCATACCACCGCCATGGAGTCAGTGCGTAGGTGGACTGGGGCTCAAGGCAGTCTGTCAGGAGGTTGGAGATGCAGATATATTTAGATATATCTTACAAGGAGTGCCTACAGACATACTTCTGTATGAAACAGGCGCAGCAATTTCTTTCGATGAATTTTGAAGCTCTAACCAAAAATTACTCCTTTCATAGGGAACATGATGCCTGTATTCTAGTGACGGGGTTAGTGGTAAACCTTGATTGCCTATTTTGACTGTAAATACGATCACATAAGTTCAGATTTTGAGGAGCAATAACTTGGCTAAAAGCCTGTATAAGAGGCTGGAAGAAGAGAAGAAGGACTATTGAGTTGCATTTTAATTTATCTCTCTGAAGAACAACACAAAGAGAGGACTAATTCAAACAGCTTCTGATATTTTTTTCTTCCAGATCCTGAGGACAAACCTGTCAAAAATGAATTGTTCCAGAAATACCTGAAGAAAATTGTACAAGGTGGAGGCTGTTTTTTCTGAGGTACAGCATATCTGTGTCCCTCCATGGTATCAGCTGGTACCGTAAATACCTTGTAGCCATCAAACCTTTCCCGTTAGAAGCTTTGAGAAGCTTCTGAAGTTAAAAAGGTAAATATATTGTACAAACATAAGAGATACAGATGTTTCACTAGTGTTAAATGCCGGTCTTTGAGGGCTGTTTGCTTGTTCCAGAGGAATGTTCCCCAGATTACCAGCTTACTTGGAAGCTCTTTTCAGTACAGCTAACCAGCGCACAGGAAAGTGAGAGAGATGCGTGAAGTATTGTCATCAGGGTAGGAAGTTTTGACAGTAATGGTTTGTCACGTCATTAATTTCCTCCCAGATGACCCAATGCTTTTCCTTCTTACGTGTTTATGTCAAGCCAGCGCAGACCTTCTGGTCATATTAAATTCCAGTTGCGGAGGCTTTGTTTCTTGCACATTGCCAATTTTTAAGATAAAAAAATGGTTCAGTGAGAAAAATTTAAATGGAAAAATTCAGGCAGCAGGCCAACGGGGAAAGCTGTATCTTTTATAAAAACCTAGTAAAACTTGAGTAAGAATCTCAAAGTTTGGTGTATTGATTTTCTCGTGAAAGTTCAAGAACTGTGTTTCATTGCAGGCTGAAACTCATCTCAACTCCTCATGACCAGCTGAGCAAGGGAGATGGGATTTGATGCTATCCAAGGTGTAATTCCACAGTTCATGTCTTTTGCTAGTGCCAGCTTAATAAGTTTCTGCCTACCCCCAGCCATTCATTTCCAGCTCAGCAGCAATGCAGTGCCATCTCTTTCCTGACCGTGTGGAAAACCAGATGACTGCAAATACCACGGTCAAAAAAAGAAACACTTTTTTTCTCTTTGAATTAGAATCATTTGAGTGAACTTGTTTATAGCGTGGCCTGCGAGCAGTTGTACCGGTACAACCGAAGGCGACATGAATTGCAGCATCAGAGGCAGCGCTGAGCGCTGGAGAGTGTCCCAGTGTTGAGTGATGTTGCTGTCAATGAAAATCTGCTCTGGGACTATATCCTGGATGAAGGGGTTTCACTAGCCACAGTATTATCTATTGAACTGCTGCTTTTCTTTTTTCTTTTTTTTCTTTTTTCTTTTTTCTTTTTTTATTTTATTTTATTTTATTTTATTTTATTTTATTTTATTTTATTTTATTTTATTAAGAAAGATTAACATCTTCTTGCTTGGGCAGGCTTTTTTCCTTGAGGACATAAATGATCTCTGCGAGAAGTCAGTCAGCTTTGTGGACAGCCATGAATGTCAATAAAGTCTTGGCAAACACAGTAGGTATTTATTCAGCCTTGCAAATTAAAAACATTTTTCCTGCTTGTTTAGTGAAGGGAACAAAAAAAGACAAATTACATAGCGGATGAGCTCTCTTGATAGTTGGAATTCATTAAGCTGGTGGTGAAAACGCTGGGGGATTGATGGTGCAGAAAAATAAAAGATGAAGCAGCTTTTCCCCAATAGCTGTGGTTTTAAGTTCAAGTTGAAAATGACCGGAAAAAAAAAATCCCTTAAAGACATCTGTAACTGACTTCACAGTCTCAATTTCTATCTTGGTAGGCAGTTCTTCCTCACCACAGTTAGTATTAATTGGTTTTTCAGCTGACGGAGAATTTCTCAATAGTTCCTCGATCTTCATCATGCCATAGGGTATCTGCAGCAGCTCATAAATGAGATACATGGCCAAGCGTTAAGTAGGAAGTTCGCACAATCGCTTCCCATGCTATAGCCGTTCCGCGAACGGAGGCTTTCTACAGAGTTGTCAATCTGTCATCTTCCCTCGGCTCCGCGTTTTATTAAAAAAAAAAAAAAGGAATTAAAAAAGTTACAATAAGTTGAGCGGTTTGTCAGACATAACGTACTCACAGGCTATTGTCTGCAAATTACAGGCTGACTCGGTCTTTCAGCCTGTCATAGATGGATCGTAAAGCTGTCATAAGTAAAGCTCTAACAAAATCCATTTACACAGCTCCTGTTATGGCACAGCATGGAAAGGAAGCAATAAGATTTATTTTTCTATGAGTTTCCTGTATCATCAGTTCAGTTGGAAGTCTTTCCATGTTTTTCCCGGTATGTGTTCTCTCTGATTATCCCTGATTAACATGATAAAGTGCCCACAGTTGTCATTTGCAGTCAAAGATGGGATCATAGTTCACGTGTTATTCTGAGTGCTTAAGCGCAGGAATTCATCTCTGGAAGAGAGAGGGTTACCTAAAAGGTGTCAGAATGCAGCTAAACCACCTGTAAATCACTGGAATTACTCCACAGCAAAACAAAACCATTGTAAACCCTAATCTTGCAGTGGTTTAGTCACAGACAAAACTTCACTCATCTAAGTAATCCTGTCGATGTCAACTAAAATCAAGTGAATTTTGAAGTATTTAAGATCAGGGCTTACATCACTGATTTTTCCTTCCCATAATTTTCTCTGAAACATTACAGAACAGAGTTCATTTGTAACTACAGAAGCAAAAATGTAATCACAAACTTTTCCATCTAAATTCTTTATGTAAATCTGTGAATTCCGGGTTTGCTTTTCCTATTTCCCAAGCTCTTGCTTTTCTGCTAAGTAGGTATGTAAAGACACGCTATCCCCTCTGTTTCGCTTCTTCCTTTCCAGTCAAACAAGAAAATTGCTCTCAGCTTTTCTCATCATTGAATCTAGGAAGGACAGAATAGTCCAAGATCTGAAAATGTTTTAAAATTTACAGGACCTAATTAGAAGGAGGCATCTTAGAGAAGTACAATAGCTCTTTATCTGCAGTGCATTTGTTTTTCCAATTTAGAAATGACGCTTTACAGCCCTAATGCGAGAATGTTTCTCATTATCTGTGTTGTAGAAACATGCGGAGTTATTACAAGTTTTGAAAGATGCTTTCTTCAAAAGTGCAAATGACATTAAACAGAAGAATTTGCTCTCTGGATAGTCAGATGGCGATGCTGTGGTCTGCGCCCGTTCTAGGGCTGATGGTAAAGACAGCCACGCGACTGGACCTCACCTTCAAATCCCATGTACGTCACGAATGCAACTGTATAGGAAAAGATGCTATAGCACGTTTTAGCCATGCTTTGTCTAGGGAGGATAATCGTAGTGAAGCGTTGATGCTTTTCTTGTTTCACAGATGGACTTCCTTATGAAAATGTTCTTGGAGAGGAGTGTGTTAGCTGTGCAGTTGACAGATACCCTCGTGAGAACTGTCCACAGTAATTCGAGAGTTCTCTCCTCTGTCTTCAGCCGTCTAGAAGCTAGGCTTCTAGTCTAAGCTAGTCGTTTTGGTTGTCACTGTGGTAAATGAAAAGAGGAACGCGTCTCTGGAGGTGATTTAACCTTAGAAACAGATGTAATTAGTTAGTTAGGCTTTTGACATGGTTTCCTGCCCCCTGAAGAGGAGGAATTTGAGAATATTTGACTGCCCTCAGGAGATCACAGATGGTTTCATCTCGAGTGATGGTTGTAATCGACTAAAATCGGATTTCACAGGACTTCAGAGACAGGTACAGCACACACCGGGTGTATTGCACTGCAGGAGGGAACAAGTAAGAAGCTTCACTCTTCTTGAATATGCTACAGCAAGGCAAAGTTTGAGGCTTTTTCATGCCTTGGGGAAACAGTTTGATCCTGCGCACGCTTTAAAACGGCTTTATTTTAACTGTGCTAAAGCATTAGCGTTTCTTGATCCTGCAGGGAAGATTCCCAGACCACCGTGCACTCAGGGCAGAGCTCTGGGAGACGGACATGAGCACAGCTCAATCCTCCTGCTCCTGGCCAAGCTGCTTCCTGACTGCTCTGCTCGAATACAGACACTTTCTGGACAGAAAAGCTGTATAATAAATCCAACGCTGATGTGGCCTGGCATAGTTACAGCTCTTCCAGTAACTGAAGCAACTGCCCGCTTTCAGAGGCCCAGCCTACTCCGTTTGGTTGGTTTCCTTAAAACGGTGTTGGTTTACACCCGTACCCCATCTGCCCTGCCATCAAAACATACTGTGCCTGTTGTGCTGGTGCTGCTGCTTGGGGTAAGTTGTTCTTCGCTGAGAGGCTGTGATGTACCTACCTAGTACTTCCCAGAACGTGTCACCATGACATGGCTGAGCCTTGTAGTCTGTGCAGACACTCAAGCTTGCTTGACATTATTCTGCAGATGTGATCAGATATGTTTGTTCTGCCAGCTGAGATGAGAATCAGACAGGTTATAAAAAAAAAAAATTACATCTGTTTGAAGGGAATAAATTGTCTAGAACACACTTCAGTAGCAGACTTCCAGGAAAAAACCCTGTGTCAGACTTCTTAGAAGTAGTGCTGGGATCAGGTGGTAAGAGCCAGATCCGAATAGTCCATAATTAATGCAATCCTTAACGTTAGGTTTGGGCACACACTTCAGTGTTGCAAATACCACCTCAGCAAGAGCTAGCAGACAGGTGGGCTGGTTTTCAGACTATCCGCGTGACCTTTTGAATGAATATTCAACATCTAGGCATTAATATGTAGCTTCTGTCACATACCGGTACTTCTGCTGCTGCAGTTAAAAATAAGATGCGTTAACATCTCGCAGGAGACCTTTCACACGTTTGTTTTTTTTTTTTCGCTGTCACTAGAGGGAGTTTGCAGCACCGCTTTCCTCGCTGATTTGTTTGGTGGTAGTCATGCTGTGGGCAGCCCTCAGCAGACAAAACTTGTTAATAGAAGACAGTAACAAAAGTAGGATGAATGTTGTCCTTTCCTGGTTAAACCCCTGTACATGTTGTCCAAGCTTGACTAAGAAAATTCTTCAGAGTGACGCTGCTGCAGGCAGTTCTCTCTCTGTTGATAGCACTATAATAGAGAACAGAAATGAACATTTGGTGACTCAAACCAAAATCAAGGGTAAGAATAAGAAGAAAGCATCAACTGTTTAATAGGAAAAATAAACCACCCTGGATAGGTATTCTTCTGCGGCATTTCCAGTTTATTGTTGCAGGAATATCATCCCAGCTAGAAACAAGCTCCCTCAGGAAGCTGGTTTCATATGGTGGTTTAGATTTAACTATTCATTGTCTAGCACCATTTGAAATCAGTGTTCTTGGAGGAAGAATGCCTGCCTACATCAGTGAAACGGATCCTCGGAAACCTCCGTGGAAAGGAAGAGAAGGTCAACATGTTCCTTGTGAGCTTCTGCCATTACAATTAACTCCACCACCAAAGTCCCTCGTGGGCTGGGATCGCAGAGTCTGTGGCCCAGATGACCCTTGGGAGAGCAATGCAATGGGCGATTTCAAAGGCAGAAACTGTGCTGTAATACTGCTGGGCAACAGCATGTTTACAGTCTTTGTAGGTGGTGAACCAGAACTTGGGAAACAGAGGAGGGCTTACCAGACAGAAACAATGCAAAGAAGTGTAATACAGAATTGCAACACAGTGTTGAAGACGCAGACGTTAGTGCACCAGCTAGTAAATCTGGTACAACCAACAAATTTGAACAACATGGTAAGGAATAAAGAAAGGAACTTCATTTGCTCGACTTTCTTTTCAACTCGAAGCCTGTTTCAGCCTTATGTAGACACATTTTTGTTTGTTCTTCACTGCCCTTGTAAGTACCTCATACGTGTATCATATAAGACACACAACAGAATTCAAAGAAGATAATTTTAAATTTAAGCACTGGAAGTTCTAGATGCTGTTTGCATCCCTGCTGTGTGTTTGTTTTTTCATTGTGGCATGTTTGGCAGATTGGAATATGCTTATTTATTTGGTGTGACTTGACTTTGCAGTGTTCGGGTTGCAAGTTGATGGCCTGATATACTAGTTGTAGTTAATGGAAATGGGCAGCGTCTGTGAGAATTGGACCACGCGTGGTAGGTCGCATTGGTCAAGTCTACTGAAATTCAGAGAACTTGAAGTGTTTTAAGATTGGCTTTACCGTATTAAAAGTTGTGTGTAGCTAATGATTGATTTTGACAGTTTTCACTTTCTAAGTCATTGTTTTCTCACAGGTATTTTAATAATATTTATAACATTTTTTAGTCAATAATGCCACAGAGGTAATAAATACCAAGTATTTTGGGATCCTCCAATTTAAAATACTGTCCACTACTTAACTCTTCATCCTTGCAGATCTCAGTAACCCCTTTAGAGGATGACTGATTTCTTTTGGTGTTCAGAGTCAATAATATTTTCTAGCACCATTTGAAATCGGTTATAGTGATTGGGGAATTGCTCCTTGTGAATTTTATACAAGAGGCTCCAAAGAGAATCTTTAATGGTATTATCTAGGACCGAAAACAGGGAAGTGTATTTTAGTGAACAGAATTGCCGAATGCAGAAATGCTACACGTTTAAACTCGAGTGGTGTTAGGTGCTGTTATATAGCTGGAGGAATATGTAACACGAGGTCTTGATTTAGGTCATCTGTGTAAAGACGATACTCAGAATGGTTTGGAAAGACATACAGTACTGAGAGTGAAGATAAAGAGAGACGGTTTTCCCGATGAGAATAATCAGTATGGACTTAAGATAAAAGGAAAAAAAAAAACAAGCCCTGTTGGCTTAATGATCTGGCTGTGAGGTATGAGGAAATAAAAACTCAGCAGCAGGAAGCCTTCCAATCTCCAATTACCGTTCTCCGGACATGCTGAAAGCGAGATCTTGTGAAAGATTTCATTGCCAGCCTGAGAGCTTTTTGCGTTCTCCTCTCTTATACTGTTAACAGTGTAAGCCACAAAAA
>VXBL01008308.1:686291-778658 GCA_013400195.1 Aramus guarauna | reverse complement strand
AAAAAAAAAAAAAAAACTGAGTCATCTTCCCAAGGACGTTATAATATCTAAGAAGTTTTCTCTGAAAATTCAGCTCTTCAGAGAAACACAACTGGCCCGACATGGAGAGCTGAAGTGTGGGTTGTGTCCCTAGCTGCAGCAGGATCTCATTATCCGTGAAGATAATTTCTGAAAATCATCCTTCAAACAGCTTGTCACCACATCCAGCTTTTTGGGAGCTAATAACACAGACGGACCTACAGCAAGGCAGCCCTGCAGCAGGGGCTATTTTCCTAGATGTACTTGTGAAAACAGCAATATACCGCCTTTCCCCACTATTCTGTATGGGGAAACTAAAAAATAGCTACAGACTGTAAACAACTGGAGCAGCTTTTGAGTGTTCAGAGGCATTTCTAAGGTTGTGGCTCATTGCTGGCAGCAAATTTATCTTTCTCTCCCCCCCTCCTGTCTTTTCATCAGTATTTGTTCTTGTTACTTTTATTTCTGTTTAACTAAGAAAGGATCAGATAATCACAAACCAAAAGAGACACGGCCTCTTTGTAGTCTCTCACTTCCATCCATTTGTGAAATCCACCCTCGTGCTCTGTCTGTCTTTTTTAGATTCAGCTCTGGGGAGTGCTTAAGTACTGTGTTTAGTACAAAAGACTAGGTTAGCCCTCAAATTAGTACAAAAAATAGTAAAATATCGAAAAGGTAGGATGGCTAGCAGCACATTTTTTTGCAATATGATGCAGAGAGCTGACACCTGCCCACATATGTATTTTTTTTTGGGGGGGTGGGGGGTGACAAATGTTCTTTTAGAGATTAAAAGCTACACAGAATTAAGTATCGCCCTCTGAGAATGTGGCTTACCAGTAATTGGCGTGTTTAAAGTACATCCACTGCTTAGGTAGCTCCCGCACAGACCGTTGCTTAAATGATTTCTTTTGCGAAGCCCTTGAGCAGATCGATCTGTTTGGAGTTTAGCTGCTTGTACTCTGCTTGTCAAGGCAGGATCTAAATGTCTAGACGGCTTTAGAGTTAAAGGAAACTTGTTAGCACAAAAAACTAATCTTAAGGTAAGAATCAATGACAAAGCCAATACCAAGTGATCACACAAAAAGAGCTGAAGGAGATTATTAAAGTTTTAATTATGTCTATTGAAAGGTAAGAGGTTTTTAAGCTGTAGTAATTTTCTCTGCACCATATAGTGTGAAAAAACGGAGCTGCCAAGTGCCTGGATCTCACGAAAGGCTTTTGAGAGGAGAGTACTGGTGTTACTGGTGTGCCCATGTGCTTAGAGGGTTGCATTCTGTTCCTTGTTGGATCTTCCATGCAGTGACAGGGAAAGAAAAGGTGAAAGAACAAAAGAAAGTGGGAAAGAAGGAAGAAAAATGCTTCATGAAAACAGAAACATTGCACTGTAGAATATCCGTGTGTATGAGCAAGAGAGAAGCATGTGTAATGGGTTTGGGGGTTTTTGATCCTATTTGCTCACAGCTCTTGGCCTTTTTAAAAAGTGAAGCTACTAGAAGACAGTGTTCCCTGTCGCAGAGCCAGATTTAGATGCAAAACAGCGCTTACGAAAATTGCACCCATCTCAAAACGCTGATCAGGTCCCGCAGTATGTAACTTAAGCTATTTGTTTGCGAGTCTGCTCCATCCTTCTGTTTGATACCCTGCAGGAATTGAAAAGTACTGTGCAGGGAGACTGCTTCATGGTCAGCAAAGTTTGTCTCGTTGCCGGTGTTCTGGAATGGTGTAAAAATGAAATAAGCAGTTGGAGTAAGCTAAAAACAGCACTGGAGGTCAACCACTGCTCTTCCCCCGAGCTCTCCCTTCTGGACTAACAAAAGGTGCTTGATGGTGGGCTGAGAGAGGGATGATATGTAGTAAGAAATTTTTAATACCAAAATACTTCAGAAATGTCTTGCAGTGTACCCTTTTTCTATTAATGAGGCATTAAACCAATTCACTTTACGACACTGCTCCTAAATTTCAGTTGTCACATTAATTTGTTTGAAACTTTTGTGATCTCGCATTATAATCTCAAAATGTTCGGCTTCTACATAAGGTAGTGTTGTGAAATCCATTGTGTATTGGGAATCTGGGGGACAAATACCCTGGTCACATTGAATGGGAGCTTGGGATGATGGTGGAGAACTGCTTTGTTCTCACAGCAAACAAAGTGAGGGTCAGAACTGTAATTTGCAGCAGTTTAATCCTTACGTTAATCGATGAAATGTGCAGGCATAAAATGCTTGTAAACGAGGGGAACAGGAAATAAGAGAAAATTGTGATACTCTCCAAGATGCTTCCTGATTTCTTCAAGCCGATTTGAGACTTGGTAGCCAAAAATAACCTGCCTGTGAGAGAGCTGTCATGTCCTTAGCACACATTTCCAGTGCTGTAATAGCAGAGGTACAAGTAGAATAAATCTGGGTAGCGTGGCTTTTACTGCAGGCTCACCGAGTCCAGCTGGGACCTTCGCTAAGTATGAAACAGCAGAGGCTTATGTTGGCAGAGCTTCGCTATGCTGTAAAACAGACTATTAAAGCTCACAGCAATTTAAAGGTGCCAGAAGAGTGAATTCTTACTTGTTTGGGTAATCCTATCAAAAATAGCGTTATAATTTCTGGATACCTTCTCTGGTAAATCAGATCCAATGAGGACAGTGAACCAAAATTGAGTGAAGCAAGTTTAGTTAAACTACTAACGTACACGTGAGGTTTTCACTTCACACGTCATTCAGGACAGCTGTACTCTTTGCAGAGAGCTGTCCTGTTTTCTGCCAAAGTTCATCAAACTGGTGGCTTCTGTTTTCCAGCAGATGCTGCATCTTCTCTTGAAATGTCCAGAGATTTTGGCTTCGAGGCATAAAAGCTGGAGCAGCCTCCTACCTCTGCCGTTGAGCAGGCAAGAGGGTCTTCTGTATGTTCATACCAGTCAGTGTAGTGGTTGCAGACCTTTGCTCAGGAGCTGTTCCCTTTCAGCCTGAAATTAGAGGCAACACATTTTTTCCTGTGATCTTCTCACCCTTCTCTTGCTTTCCTACAACAGCCTATGGTGTGACGTGTGGCCGCCTGCTCTGCCACCCAGATTGCTGGGTGTTCTGAATCGTCTTATGAGCAGCTTCTGTCTCTGCTGCCATCTCAGCATCGTGGTCTGTCTCAAGGTTTCCTCTCCAGAGAACCTGCTGTGGCAGCAGGTGACTTGGCTTTAGTCCTGGGGGAGGTCAAAGAACAGCTTTTTAATGGCCACTTGCAAGAAAAAGGAGAGCCGAACCTTGGCGTCCCAAGGATTTGAGTTCAGTGATTGCTGCGGAGGAGAGATTTTCTTGGGTTCTACATTTCCAAAGCAATTAATGTATCAAACCCTACAGATCTCTGGCTGGATGCCAGCCTGTAAAGCCTGACACTTGCACTCCCTTGGAGCAGCACAGCCTGGGATGAAATGGTTGGGAATCAGAGTCCAAGCACGGTCTGGAGGAGCCAGCCACGGTACAGTTCTCTGAGCAATGCGTGGCGGTGCAGAGCACGGACATCTCCAGGCAATGTAAGGCGTTTGAGTTCCTCATTTATTGAGATACCTCTACTTTTTGTACTACCGTAACACTACTGCATGCAGGGGCGTTAACGTCAAACCCAATAGCATTGATTTGTAATTAATGATTTTACTTGGAAGAGACTCAAATGCCACCATGCTGGATAAAATTCTAAAACAGATTGGCAGTTGTAAAACCCGTAAGCGCAGGTGAGTTAGCCAATCTTTTAATAGCCTCCAGAGGAGCACAAAGTGATTTTCTCCTTTAGATTTTGCTATTATTTAATCTTTAGTCTTGTCTGTCCTTACTGTGGAACAAATTGGGAGAAGAATGGCTTGATAGCCTCCCAAATCATTTTTCATTACTAGAAATGGCTTGGGCTGATTGGGTTGCCTGCTGAAAGGTGCCAGAATCCTTCCAGATCAGAACCTGCTCAAAAATGCATCTGGGAAAACTTAAAGTTCTCAGGAAATTCATAGAAATTATCACAGATTCCCAAGTTTTCAAATAAGCTGTCTTGTAAAGACTCTTCATTATGTTTCCAGTGAGAGAACTCAAATCACAACTGAAGCATTCATGAAGGAAAGAGAAGTTACCTTCAGTGCAAGTAAATCTGCAGATTTCACTGTGCAAATCAAAATTCCAGTTGGAGAAGTTTGGAGTGAAATGATGGTGTAAAAAAGCCACTTTTTAGTTGAGCTTAGCCTGGGAATTTTAAGACACTCATGAATAATGTATAAACCAGCCTTCCCACGGATAAGCGGCCATAGCAGAGCATGGCTACATTTGTCGCTGTATTGAGATTTTTTCTGGCAATCGTGGAATTTTTAGGGTGGTCTTGGTTCATAATGGAGTTGTCATTTACTTTTTACTTCCCAAATGTAAACAGATCTGAGGAAACAGATCATTAAAAATGTTTGGAAAGAGCGAGTGAAAAAGCGAAGTACTTGTACTTTTGCTACGTTCCGAGCAACGTGTGTAAATCACCGGTGTCAGAATTAGGCTGCCAGCCCAGAAATGGCATCGGCAGGAACAGTCAAAAGAGTAATTTTTTAAAACCATGGCAAATCAGAGTGGACGGAATAACCCAAGAGGTTTGAGAACCTCTCCTGTGCTCTATTTTCCATTTTAATACTCTGTTTTAACATGTGAAATTTCAAAATCTGAATTAAATCCACTTGTCAGTGTGCCATTTAGTTCCGTAGTCTCTGAAGCCGTGGGACCAGTTGACTTCACTGTCCGATGTTCCTGCGTTAGCAAGGGCTAGGAGTGCTTAAATCCTTGCAAAAGCTTTTTTTTTTGAATAAGAGTCACTCTGAAAAAAAACAGGCCAGTTTTCATTTGGTATTGAATCCACAAAGCTGTTTTTCTAAATTAAGTTTGGGTTTGCAGTGCCCTTTGAGCCTTCAAAAGTCACTTCTGTAACCCATCACTGTCTCCTGGGAAGAACCCGGGGACCCCTGGGGGTGCAGGGGCGTGTGGGGAGGGTGGAGGTGCCCACCTCTGGAAGGTGCTAGGAGAAGGGGGCTAGCTGGGAGCTCGTACCCCCAGCCAGGTGCTCCTTGGCTTCCCTCTCTCTTCCCAAGCCAGCCCACCAGATGTGAGATGCCGCCTTTGGCCTGGGAAGCAGCAGGAGCTGCGTGGTTTTGCTTCAACGGGAGAGGCCGTGGGTGGAGAGGAGCTGGCAGGGATCCCGGGAGCCGCTGTGAAGAGGCTGCTCGTGGGGGAGAGTAACTCACCACCCACCTCGTATGAAATCATGGAACGGGCAAATTTGAGTAAAGGCTGGTGAGGCAAAGAAGGTGTTAGGTCTGAAAAAAGGGGGAGGATGAGAGAGGAAGGATGCTGGAGCAGCGAGGAGGGCAGCTCCTGGGCTGGTGGGTTCAAGGAGGATCTGGCTTTCTCAGGAGTGGCACTGTGCTTGTAACAGATACGAAGCCAGTGTAAAAGGAAGGAATTCGTCACAGGAAGGTTTAGATCAGCAGCATAGAAGAGTCGAACTTTGATACATGACCCGTTTGATGGCAATTTATTAATACGTGTCTGAATGGAGGAGTGATTGCTCCCAGACAAGCTGCTGCTTTCCCAGTCTAGCCGACCTTGGACCAAGGAAGGTGCATTCCTGGAGCAAGGAGAGAGGTAGAAAAGATCCTGTGGAGTTGGCTTGTTTAAACCAGTGTTTTTAAGGGCTGTTGGCAAAGGGAGGCTGCATTGCCACTTTCCTTACCCAAGAAGTGGGTTACCTTGCCATTACCAGCTGGATGGGCACGTTGTCTCCATCAGAAGAGTCGTCCATATATACAGCAAGGAAAACCTCCAGCATAGCTTCTTGTTGCACTCTGCTCTGAGACTAAACATCACCCAGTATGAACTCTTAGAATTTTTTTTCCCATATTGTTACCTAATTTATGATAAAATGAGAGCAGCTGTTTAATCCCAATGAGAAGACCTCCAATGTCAATGTTTTCCGCCTGGATTTCTTTCAAGCCTTCTCCCTACGATTCATCCCGCGTCATTTCTGGAGAGCTCGGGCAGGCGGAGAGCCAGCTGAAGGAGCCGACATGTTCCCGGAGTTCATCAGCGTGAGGTTTTGTCCAGCACACCGGCTGAAAACAGCCTGAATCTTCTGGTGAGTTACATGAGATCCTTTTTGCTCTTGCAAACACAGTTAAGGACATCACCGTCGTGGTCTGGCTTTGAGGAATGGGCTTCTCGGTGCTCCTCTGTCTGCTCCAGCATGCAAAAACCGATGGGCAAAACTCCTCCTCCTCCATCAACTCCAGCGGGTGCAAAGTTGTGATCGTTTGAGGAGAGATGCAGCCAAAAGAAAAAAAAAAATTTCCCTGGCTCATTTTCTTTTCCCAGAAAACCAGATGGATGAATCATTATAACAGCAGCTATGACAAGGGACCAGACAACAGACTGAGCCCGAAGCCCAGCCCAGCTGAGGCAAGATGAAAAAGTGTCCAAGGATTTACCAGTCCTCCCTCCGACATGCGTTTAAAGGAGCGAGGCCCCACAAATAGGGCATGCTGCTCTCGTGTGGATTTTAACCTTCCGCTTCCATCCTACTGCAGCAGCAAGGCCAGCTATTGTAGAGACCGCAGTGTAATAAATCGAATAGCAGTGAGATCAGCAGCAGTGAGGTCTGTGTAACATGATGATGATGTCATTGGTGATGATCACGAAAATCTGAAGCTCCTTACACCAGAGCTAACAGCTTCACTGCTTTGTTTGTGAATACATGCCAGGCTTTCCTCTCCTAGAAGAGAGTTATTTGCAAGATACATAGACACGCTCTTAATATAGTAGAGCAGTACTACACGTAAATCACTCCAAAATAACATCAGAAGTGACAATGTTCAAAAAGCATTTAATAGTTAGGAGATGCCTGTCTTCAGGCTGCCCACGTAACCTCTGTGGGTGCATGCGCTGTGGTGCGGTCCTTAATTACGTGATAAGTTATTTTTTTCCACAGGACACTGCCCGGCTCAGCGCACGCGATGGTGGTACTCGCTTGGTGAACAGCCACATAGCGGGTTTGTTTTTTTTTTCCTTCTTCACGTTCATCTCAGCAGCATCCAAGTGCTTTGGCTGAAGCAATAGCTGCGATGACATCGTTTGTTAGGTGAGGCTCTGTTGTCATTTCTGCTTTCCAAACAAGGAATCAGAGCACAGAGAAATAAAGGTCAAAGAATCTATTAATTTTGGGTGCTCGATTTGAAGTAGCCAGTGCAAGATAATCAGGACTCTCCGTTCAAAGAGCAGATTCTTCTCATGCCGTTCTTGGTTTTCTTCCACCCCCCTGCTTTGTTTATTGCCCTCTTCCAACTTCTGCCTGTTGAGCGCTCTCATTATGACTTCTAAATTCAAATGCTGCTCTTAGGTTTCAAGTGTTTTGATCGGTGGCTGAGAAGCTGTAGCTGAACTCCACTCTGTGCAATAAGCGTTCCCTTTTTCTGCAAGGTAAACAAGGAGTCAGGGAAGGTCACTGCAGGTAAAAAGCCATAGGTCTGCAAAGGAATAACAGGACGCTGTTAAACCTAAAGTACACATGAGTGATGTGGAGATCTCTTCACCTCTCCTACCCTCCGTGACTTCCGCAGACCCCATCACAGAGCGAGGACAGCACAAAGAAGCTGCATCTCTAATGGAAAAACCTGATTATTACCTCCACGGTGGTCTCGGTGCTCACGAATTGGGTCCATCGTTGCTTTAGCAGAGGCGGCTGTTGAAGAACTGTGTGCAGAGGAGAGACCAGACCCGCGGGAGGGATGGGAAGGCAGAGGGAAGCAGGGCTGAGCAGTGGTGCCTGCTGTACTGATGTGTATTTACTGCATTGGGAATAGCTTGTGCTTGTGGGGCTTGGTTAAATGCCAGGAAAACCCTGGGGGTGAGGCTACAGTGTTCCTCATCAGATGTTACCAAGCCCCTGGGAGTCTTGGTGGACCAGCCGCGCTGAACGCTGTGTGCTCTCGGCTGCCCCGAGCACGGCTGTATCCATTCACACAAGGACACGATGTGTCCTGGGCTCCGTCCAAGTGGCAGCTCCCAGCTCATCCACCTTTTATTTCTGCCCGCAGAGTTCCCTCTTCAGGCAGGCTTTGGCTGTCCACATCCTGTGTCCCACGTCTGAAAATACCCTCTAGCCTCAGGACTTCACATTTGGCTTTGGCAGAGGAAAGCAGTGGGATGGTGGGCTGGCACCGGGGAGGAATTTTTTGGCTGGGTTAGCCGGTGGCTTGTGAACATGGAAAGGATATGTCCCAAGTGTAGAACAGGAGCAGAGGAGATGAGCACGGCACCGGTGAGCCAAGACCTTGGAAGGCCCCTGGGGGTGGGGGTTTGAGTAGGAGAGAGCTGAGGACTTGGGTGCAGGAGGGATGGTGAGTCACCACAGACCGATGCCTGTGGCTCCGAAGGAGAGCTTGCACACATCTGTCCGGGCTTTTCCCGCTGCCGCAAGGGATTCCTGCGCTCCTCCTTGCTGCTTCCTTCACCTCTGGAGCTCTGCGTCACTGTTGCTGTTGGAAACATCATCATTTCATAAGCAGACGTGCAGGAGAGCTCTGGTCTGCAGAGGCAACACAAAAGCAGCTTGAGGACACTCAGAAGCAGGAAAACCGGTTATTTTTAATCAAACTCACATAGAAATGTTGAGTCAAAGGGACATCGCCAGTTCAGCCTCCCGCTCAGCAGGACTGTAGCCAGGCTGTTGGCCGTGACTTGGGCTTGCCAAATCCTAAACTCCCCACCAAGGACAGAGTGTGCACCAGCCCAGGGTGTCTCTGTCCCAAGGCAGCAGTACCTCGCAGCGAGAGCCTCTTCTACATCCAACGTGAGCCTCCCAAGCCCCCGTTTGCAGCTGATGCCTTTTGTTAGAGTCTGGCAGATGGAGAGGAGTTTGGCTGTGTCTCTGCAACCACCCTTCGAGTATTTGTAGCCAGCTCTTAGCTCACCCATCAGTCTCCTCAGGACTTTCTCCCCGCTATTTGCACCGGTTGCTCATGGCAAAAGTGCAGAAACCCATCTATGAAACCCCGCTCTGCTCTCCCAAAAGCAGGGCAGCAGCCAGAGCGGCCGTGGGCACACCTGTGGGGGATGAGTCACCCCACCGTGAGCATCTCCCATGGGACTCAGCGCCGTCTCCCATGCTGGTGGCTTTCTGCACACGTGGAGGAGCCCATGCAGCAGCTTCCACCGCTCCTCAGACCATATACCACAGGGCAATGCGAAGCCCTGGAGGGGAGCAACTGTAGCCCAGGTGCCCTGGTAGACCTAACCGCATCCAGGAGAGAGCATCCAGAGCATCACAGCCTGCCCTCGCAGCTGGGCTTGGGGGTGGCACCAGGGCTGGGCCAGGGGAAGGAGTGGGAAACGCTGCTCACGTCGTTTCTCTTTCTAGAAACCGTCCTACATCACAGTTCATCCACACGTAGTTTTGCAGGGGTGCATATCGTCCAGGTACCTTCAAGCCCTGGTTCAACCCACTGACGTGTTTGTGGCGAAGCAGTGATGGACCACAAGTAACTTCCCAGCGGTGACGCTGCACATAGCACGAAATCCCCAGTATCACTGTGGCCGTTCATTTTTTGACCAAGTTTGGTGCAACCTAAATAAGATGTGAAGTGTCAGGATGAAAAATGAGTATGAAGCTGTAAACTGGTAGCAACAACTTCAGAGTCATCACCATCAACCCCGAGGGAAAAGAGCTGTCTGGAAGGTAAGAGGGAGTTCACTGGCAGTCCTTCGTCTGACCCCTTACTCCACACTTCATGCTAGTGGTCTAATTAGTGCTTATTATTTTTTTCACTTTTAATTTGACAATGAATATGAACAGGGCGAGCCCAGATGCAAATGGGAACCGAAGCACTTTTGCAGGGACCCCAGAGGAGTTTCTCCGACCACCCCACCGCCAGCCCCGAGCCACCATCAGCCCCTGGGAGCCCCGTGCAGGGGCCAGGAGGGCATGGAGGGGTGACAAGGCAGAGCTGCCGATTAAAAAAAAGGCCCAAGTTTCTTGGTTTGGCGACGATAGAAAAATAAAAGTTAATGCTGCAACCTAGTGGAGACAAACCAGCCGTGCAGATTTACGGCAGAGCTAGTTCAGGCCTGGGGAAAGCAGAAGGTGATATAATTTGTGCCTTGTAGCACAGGCTGGTGGAGACAGGACCACAGCAAGCAGAGGTGGTGCAGGTTATTTTTAGGGGATTCCAAATCTGAGAGCATGTTCTGTAACGTATTCAGGGTTCTAGAAGGTGCTTGGTTTAGCCTTAAATGCCATTCTCATGAAAAGGCTGTAAACATCCCCATGGCCCACGTTAAACTTCGCACAGCACGAATGTGACTGCAAACAAAGTGTAAAGGGGTCAGCTGCCAGCAGTGTCCCCTTGGGATGGGATCTGGGCTCTCAGCTATTTCACACAGCCCCAGAAGGAACTGAAATCACAACAGAGCCTGGGCGAAATGAGGGGGAAAACAGTCGTTGGCGTGGGTGAGGTGGATTGCCTGGCGCTTGCAGCCTCATAAACCTGAGCTCTGCACGGCTGCAAAAGTGTCGTGGTCTGGGACTAGCTCTGAGGCTGGAGGGCCTGGACTTGGGAAGTGGAAAATCCCCAAAACACAGGGAGTTTGGGTCAATAATCACCCAAATGGGGGACCCAAGTGACAGCTGAGCTAAGGGGTAGTGTGAGTGAGTGCCAAACCAGGGCAGGGAGGGCATGCTGTGAGATGTGCAGGGATGCTGTGCCCGGGCTTGGGGTCCACACTGCAGAACGGAGGCTGAAAAACGGAAAGATTTCAAAGGAGAGCCCCAGGAGTGAGTAAAAGTTGGAAAAACATCTCTCGGTGGGGTAAACCTGCTCTCAGTGTGTTACCCAGGTGAAGAGGGTCGATCTCTGCCCATCACCACTGAGTCCCTTGTCCAAGGGACCCCAGTCCTGGGCTTGGTTCCTGTGGGTGAGCAGTCTGGAGAGCACCCAGTGACTGAACCCCGCTGCTGAGACCCTGCACAAGTTTGTACATCCAGGAAGGTTTGAGATGGGGGAAGGATCAGAGGGAGCACCCTACCACTGCCCAGGACATGGCCTTCTGCCTGGCCAGCATCACCATCATGCCAAGGGCTTATGCAGAACTGAGACGCCTCTGAGATTAAGTAACAGCTGAGCTGGGGATTTACAGACACACGTTTTGGCTTTAGGCGCTGCAGTTGGCATTAAGCTGCCTAAATCACCCCCACGTCCCCGTGACTGCACTGGTTTCACTGACTTGAAGACATCAGCTCCTTTGGATCTAGTGGGGTCCTTCCCTCATCCCGATGGTCAACGCTGCCCTGGCACCCAGGAGACCTGCGTGCAGTGACAGGTCTGTTAAATCACGGCTACTGACTCTTATCGCTTCTGAACTTGAGATGAACACAGAGGAGGCAAGGGAGAAAATAAAAATGGAAAAAGAGGCTATGGAGTGCTGTCCCATGGGTGAGTACTTCCAGATGGGCTTGAACCCACCGTCCTGTGTGCTCAGCCTGGATCAGGGAACCAGTGGCAGCCCTTAAACCAGCAACATCTGGCCCCAAAGCCCTACTCACCCCACTTGTTCCCCTCTAGATTTTACTGTGCAAAACCTCCCTGACATTGCTGGTGTCCTCCGGCTTGTGTTTATCATCGGTGGGGCACGCTCACGTCATTGAAAAAAGCCAAGCGTTGCACAGAGGAGAGAGCAAGGAAGGAGGATGAAGGAGTACGGTCAGGAGTAGCAGCAAGAGGAAAATGAGGAGGAGGAGATGTGGCGCTGGGGGAGCGGGGAGGAACACGCCAGCTTGAGGCAGCTGCGAGGAGCCTGACAGCTGGAAGCCAAAAATAAAACTTGATGGTGAATCAATTTGCTCTGAGGAATGGGTAAATCGGGGGAAGCAACAACAGAGGGGAGAGGACAGGGCAGCCGATGAACTGAATATGCAGGAAAATCCACAGAGCAATGAATCACCTCCCTGAAAAGCCCCTTTTCCCGAAACAAGGCGGTGATGAAGCAGAAAATTAAGCAGAGACAGAAACAATCAATTATGTGGCAAAAGGAAGTCATCTCCTGCTGAATAAATACGCAGGAGTGGCCAACCCAAAGGCAGGCATTCAATCTGAGCAAGCAGATAAATCGTGGGTGAGCGAGCCATGGCAGTGGGGCCCAGCTACGAGAGGCACCAGGAGCAATGATTCAAGAATGTGTCCACCAAGCAAAGATGCTGCAGGGCTGTTATGGGGACATGGAGCATCTGGAGATGCTCCCTCCAGATCTGGGTGCCTGTCCCTGAGTGATGGGAGAACAAGGAGTTTCAGGCAAGGAAAAGTGGGCTGCAAATGTCGAGCTGCCCTGGGCAGTGGAGTTGGTGTTGGGCGCTACCATGTGATGGGTGATGGGTTCCAGGGACCAGGTTACAAGGTCACGTAAGCTCCAAAAAACATTTTGGGGGGATGGGAGGAGGCATGCTTCGAGCATCACAGAGCCAGTAGACATTGGGATCATGGTTTGGATTATGGAACAACCTTGGAGAATGGCTAAAATTTAATAGAAAGTACATGCAAAGCTCCTTGAGGAGCAGTCTAGATGTTACGGCTGTGAATACATAATGTAAAGCGATGGAGAGAGCCTAGAATAAGTGTGGGGAGAGAGGTTTCTTGAGGAAAAGGCTTCATGCACAGAAGCTTTGGGGTAAAAATATCTATAGAGACACGTTGCAGAGATTGCGTCTTGCAGAAAGCATGGAGGGGAGGTGTTTGTTGTTAGGTCATGCAGCTTTTGGTCACCATAGGAGAGACCCTATGTAGAGAAGCCAAAAGAGCAATGTCCCATGATTTGTAAATGAGCTTTGGGTGGTTTGGGGTTTTTTTGGGTGTCAGAACAGGAGGAATTTGGGAATGCGTCTTTCCAGCTGAGTGCTCCAGCCACTAGACTGGAGTCCAGCTCTGTCCCTGCTTCATCCTAACCCTTCTCCCCATTGCTGCTCCATGATGCCATTTTAGGAAAAGGACTGTAAGCATAAATGATTGAAAGGCTTTCTTTGGAGGTGGGCTCATATGTATGTGCACAGGGGTCACATCTCATACCGGCTGTCCCCTGTCCTTTCAAAATCAGCATTTCCTGGTTCACCTTCCCCAAGGGACACGAGCATCCCAGCACCGTGCTGGGGGAGAGACTGCCTGTGAGCAGGCATGGGCAGAGGGCATGGACAGAGAAACGAAGATTACTCGTGTGGACCCAGAATCCTTCATGCCAAGCTCTACTCAACTCAGTGGAGATGGAGGTGCTCTCATCCCACACCGTTGGGGCATTCAGCGAGAACTCCAAGCCCAAGAGCCGTGTCTCCACAGGCCATGGGGAAGATGTCCTCTCTGCAGGTGGAACTGTGCTGCAGCCTTCTCTCCTGCTGATGTGAGGCCACGTTGTCACTAGAGGGAAGCAGAACCATGTGCAGGGAGCTGGTCCAGCATGACTGGCATCACCAGGGCTGCTCTGGGCTGGTGGCATGGGGACAGTGCGCAGAAGCACCCACCCAGGGCATCTTTGCTGGAGAAAGGGGACACCTTTCTCACTTTGGGCTGGGAAGAGCTCCAGGGAAGGGTGGTGGATGAAAGCCACAGGGAAAGGCAGCAGCAGAAGAGATACTGGGCTGTATTGACCAGTTACTACTCCTCAGGGGAATCCCGTGTCCCCTCTCTGCAGTGCTTCTCAGCGGTGGTGAGCTGGCATTGGCAATGGGGGCTGAAGTGGAGTTCAGGGACACCCCATGGTGCAGGATCCTGGCCAGCAGGGTTGGCTGAGGACTTGGGCACCTGCGGAGGAGATGCCCAATGCTCCTGGGGACAGCGTGTTTATTAGGCAGAGCATCACTCTGCCATGACCCTGCCCAGAGCGTAACCCTTCTGGGATGGGTTAACTGGCAGGACTGGGTGTGTGAGGACACAGGTAGGGACCAGGGGAGGCATGGGATGGCAGGAAGGGGACGAGGTCCCGAATTGCTCTTGAAGGGATGGCCGTGGTTTCTGTGCTCAGCCTTGGTGGTGCTGCCGGTCAGTGCACCCCGGGGAATGTGCAGGACATGCTCATGGAAACCACACCACCCATGGAGGAGGCTGGTCTCCAAACCAGCTGCTCTGGGACCTGGAGATTTCATTCTCTATGAAGACAAGCAACCAAAAAAGTAATTTCCTTCTTCAGTCCTGGAGATGTGGAAAATTCCCCTTCTCTCCCTGTGTACTGGGCTTGTCTCCACTTAGACCCTGAGTGGTCCCATGGAGCTGGTTTGGCCAAAGCCCATCCACATCTCTGGAAAAGGCTCCCCTGAGCATTCATCAGCTGCAGATCAGGATAATTTCCCTACATGTTTGGAAATAAATACATCCTGCAAATTTCTCTGGTTGTCTACTGCTTCTGAAAGGTTTTTGACACAAAGGCAACCTATTCACCAGCAGCTGCCAGGAGTTTCGTTCAATAACAAATCTTGCTGCCGGAGCTCTGCCCGTGTCAGTACAAGCCTCAGTCACTGCAGTTCTCCCGTAGCAGGTCATGCAGCCGGGAAATGCCGGGGCTTGCTGCTTTGGCCGGCACAAGACTACAGCTCTCTGCCAACCTGACAGAGCAGAGGCGAATTTGCTGTTTTTCTCAATCCTGTCTCTCCTGCAGAGAAATTTCAGGGCATTTTGTTAGCTCGACCATGTCACAGGAAATTGCAATGATCCCTTCGCAGGAGACAGGGCAGAAGGACGCACATGGTGCCTGGGGTGGGTTTCTGGGGGAAGACGGGACATCATCAGAAGACACAAGATGACAATCAATATCAGCTTGGATGATCAGGAACAATGTTTCTCAGGTAATGGAAGGAGCGCGCTTCCTCTGGTCCCAGCACGTTGCAGAGCAGCCATTGCCCAGGGCTGCGTTAAGCCATGGGGCAGACGCAACTGGATGCATCTGAGGGCATCTCCATGGCGAGCCACCGGCGAGATTACTCCCATGCGCCGTTCCCATGCTGTCGGGTTGAATACCCAACGGAAACCTTACAACGACAGAAACCTTAATTCTGTCATGCTGTGAAATAAATAATTGTGGTTTGGGGTTTTATACCTCCAGATCTTTCTCTTGCTGTTTAGCTTCAGAGCCGCGCTGCTGGTGTTTGCTCGGCTCGTTATTAGGTGCAAAGAATGAAGCTGTGCAGCGCTGGGGTCGGGGGCTCGGTGGTTCTTTGTTGGGCTGAAGGTGGAGGTGCCACAGTTTGGGAGAGCTGGAAAACCGCCCAGGTACTTTTAGTCCAAGGTGATGAATTTGCATCAAAGACACCCAAACTGCTCCTTTCTGGTGGCACTTTCAAATGCGTGGCCAAAGTAGAGAGAGTCGGGAGGGCAGATGAGTATGGAGGGGAAGGAATATCGCCAGCAAAGGGGGGGTGATGGCAGGTTCATGGTACCTAAAACATCATTACAGTGAGGAAATAGGTTGGTTTGTTTGCTGTTAGATGCTGTTTTGGAAACAGGAGAAGAAATATTAGGTGTTGCTAGATCTTTAGCTCAACAGCTAAAAATTCCTGCCAGCAGTAGTAATTTGGGTGAGGAAGGAAGAACATCTAGGGAAAATAACTTGCCTAAGAGGACAGAGCAGAAACAAAAAACAACTGCAAGAAGAAAAGAGTGTTGTATTTTGTTTCTGAGCAATGGAGGTCCCTGTAACTCCAGAGGGTGTTACTGTCCATAGAGCAGGGCAGATTACAGGCAAAAAAAAGACTGTGATACTGCGATGGCTCCATTGGTGACTGTAAAGCGAAGAACAAGAAGTGCTAATGAATGCCTTGTTTTTTAAAAGGAACTTTCTTTTCTCCTCATTAGTGAGAACTTCCTGCAGCAAAAACAAGTGCAGCTGCTATTTTTTTTAATTTTTTTTTTTTTTTTCTTCAGAAAGAGGTGTCTGAAGCCTTTTGCTCTTTGAGAACAAGGAGGTTGAAAGCTGGTTATGCGGTACCACTACTTGCTGTAGTGACGAACTCCTGTACAGAGCAGCACATCTCAAGGGCTGCTTCATCCTAACAGACCCAAGTCACCAGCCAAACCAAACCTTTGAATTCTCTTGGTCCCCATGCTGAGTAACCAATGGGGCCTGGGAGAGCAGGCAGGATTGCTTTTGGAAAGACTTGTGCTCCTCTGGTTGCTACCAGTGAAGATTTAAGGACACAAATGTCAGACAGGGAACACCCTTGCTTTCTACTGCAGTGAAAGAGCTCTCTTGGTCCATCCTGCTACAGGAAGGGTTGGCTGCAGGTAGCAGGAGGGACAAAGACCTGCTAAAAAGGTAGCTCCATGCCTCCTAAATTCAGGAGAGGTCACGTGGGTGTGATTTAAATGCTATATACAGGTGTCTCATGCCATTTTAGGTGCCTTTGGTCTCCACTTGCCAGTAGAGAAGGGCATGAGCTTCCATAAAACCTGTGTTGTATCTGCTGGGCTTGCATGGTCTTCTCAGATGTCCTGAGGCACCTCAGGTAACTCCAGACACCTGCGTGTGGTCACTGACCAGATCTTCTCTGGCTGTGGTGGGAACTCAGGCACTTGACGCACATGGAGACACCTACATATGGACATGCAGCGGGTTTTAATCCCCAGCCAAGTCCCAATCTTAATGCCTTTATTCATGAGGAAAGGCATTTTCTTTCAGACATCCAGCCTTATTGCTGCACCTCCATCTCCCTTGTTCCAGTACAGATGTTCTCCTTTCCCATTCTCTGTCCTGTTCTTCCTGAAGTCCATGTACCGTGTGGATGATAGTGATGTTTGTAAAGCCAGATCACAAAATAAAACCATCCTTTTTGGTTCCCACAGTAGCTCAGTAACTCTGATCCTTCCCCAGGCAGCACTCCAAAAGGAGAGTCCTCTCAGGTGGGCAAGCTCCCCAATGAAGTTCTCCTTGAGGCAGGTAGAAGGAACCACAGGAGCATTGATCTCTGGTGCTAGCATTATAACATGGCACTCAGACACCGCATAAGAAGTCCATGTATTGACTAGATGGGAAAGTCAGTTTAGAGACTCATCTGTGTGCACCAAGAAAAAAAAAAAAAAAAAATCAATCAAGCCTCAGCAAAAGAGATGTTTCTGATGCCTGTGACACCATAAATGGTTAAATGCAATGTATTTGAGGCATGTTCTGCTGAGTCCCGAAAGAAAGAACATCTTCAACCCCAATCTGACATGAGGTCTGACCCCACACATGGCCCTGACCTTATTTAAAACAGCCAAAATCTACAAAACAGGCAGTTAGAGGGAGAATTACCTGCAAATATGCCAGACACTGGTTATCCCACACTAGCTATCCCTGTCCCTCTCACACTCAGCAGCGTTTGATCCCATCCACAGCAACCCTTCAGCTCTTGGAGATTCTTCTGCATTTATATTCTACAGCCAGAAGAATCATGAACCAAACCCACCTCGTTTTCACCTGCTTTACTCCCACCCATGGTCACCCCATGCAGCTTTCTCCAGGCTCTGTGGAGCAGATGTTTCAAGAGCTGCATGGGAAGAGATCAGAACACGGAATGCATTCCCAATTTTTTTTTTTTCCCAGGTGCCTGGAAACCTTCACTTTCCAGTGAAGGGGAGGAAGATGAGCTGGCGAAGAAACAAACAAGCTTTAAACGAAGGCCTAGAAAGATCAGATTGGTGCTTATGGTTCCTACCAGATCTTGAAGTCCCATGCAGTTGGAAATGAACGCCTTATAATGCCATGACAAGAGATGCCTCCCGCACCCCAGCTGGCTTTCTGTCTCCTTGGAGCTCTCAGTAAAGGTTAAACCAACCTGTAATTGCTCCTAAAAGCCATGCAGACCAGCTCACTCTCTGTGCCCTTGCAGTGTCACTGGCCACCTATTCCTACCATGGTTATGGACCCAGGGTCAGGCCAGCAGCGTTGATAAGGACAGCTCTTCCACTGGTTTGAGTTTAGCCTAGAGACAGAGCACAGCATTTGGATGTTAACGTGCCCTCTGCACCCGCAAGCTGTAAACTGGGACTTTTTATCTGGTTTTATGTTGCCTCTGGAGCTGGTGCCCTATGACATTACCCCAGGAACAATGAACCATCTGAAGATGACCTCCAACCTCAACCATTCTGTCAGTTTAAGAGACACAGGTTCACTTGCTGTCCCCCTCAGTTCCTACCTCGACTCATTTGGGTTTGCCACTTGTCTGCTTCAGTAGTACATCTTGTTTGGTTGACTGCTTTCTTTTTTTTCACTGAGGTTTCTGGGCTCCCGTTAGCAACAGAACTAAACATCCTGCCTTCACATGTTCAGCTCCACTGTTTTGTTTCATTGCTGGGACCCCAACTTGCATTAGCAGCTGTGAACTGAAGTGCAAGCACACTTTAATCTCAGCAATGAAATGTAAATGAGGTTCGTTGTACAGACAGCGATAGGAGCTGGCTGCAGGAATGCTTTTTTTAATCGTCTGGGCTTTGTCAGGAGGCCTGGGTCTTGTTCCTACCCTTGTCTGCTGTTATCTGGGGCTGAACAGGAGGATCTTGCAAGGGTTAGAAGATGTGAAAATTCAGCCAGGACTGTGCTAGATGGCTCCACTTGGACACCAAGTCTGCTCAGACGTCATTTTTATATGGGAGAAGAAGCAAGGAAAATTAGTCCAATAGGTCATTTTTCAGGTGAAGAGCTGCAGTTGATGCTCTTCCATGCACAGTGCTGTTTGTGCTGGTAACTACAGTTAAGGCCCTTTGGATTTAAACACGTACTGTGTAGCCTGGCAGAAACCTACAGACACCCATGGATCATCACGGACAACCAGATCCAGACCCTGCCCTGACCCCAGCACTCCCAGGCATCCCTTGGTACCTCCAGAGACAGACGTGGGGACCAGAGGGATGCAGTGACGAGAACGCTGCAGCCTGCCTGGCATAAAAGTCAAGGGCAGGCATCCAATCAGCCCTTCTTCTCTGCTAGGTCTTTGTTAAAAGAAAGAAAGGTTATTTCTGGCCAGAGAGGTGTTTGGAGGGGAGATATCTCTTTGGGGTTTGTCAGTGGACTTAGCTAGGTGTTGCATGGGTTTGTCCATCACCAGCACTGCTGCAGGAGAAAGCTGCTACCAGGGAACGATGGAAAACAACGCTTGGCATGCTGGGTGTGCTGCAGGGCTAATACATGCCTGCCAGTTCATCTGCCGTCTCCGGGAAATAAGGCTTTTTATCTGCTCCCCTCAGATTCCCCCACAGTGTCTGCAGGGATTCATCCACCCCACACCCTGATAAAATTGAGCACTGCTTCTCTCTCCCTGTGATGGTGGCCCCTCAAAGGGGCAGAATTGCACTGTGGTTCCTCCCAGGAGCAATTAGGGATTTGGAGCACCCTGGCACAGCACCCTCCTGCACTCACCCCACACCAGTCAGGGCTTTGCCTGGTAGGAGGTGGCCAGGCGCAATGCCTGGGAGCTGCTCGCTCAGCACCAGATCAGAACAGCTTACTGAGACACCATGCTACTCCCGTCCCCTGTCTGAACCAGGGCATCTGTTTAAAAGGAGAATTTGCTGTTCTTTCACACTCAGGGGTGAGAAATGGCCGTGTGACCTTCTCAGCTTCTGCTTTTCACTTTCTCTTCATAATTGTCCGTGCTGATGACCCCACACGCTCCCAGTCAGCAGATTTCCCATGTGTGACTAAAGCTCTTTCTAGCTCAGAAAACATGGGAGAGAAAGTTACCCTCCGCTTCCTATCCATGCTCAGTATTTGCTCTTGGGAATTGTGTTGGCCATTGAACATCAACAAGAGTTCAAGATTCAGAGTCTTAATTCTACTGAGGCGATGCTGCAGGGAAGGCGTGTTTGATGAATATTACTGGGTAAGGGGTTTAAACCTAGATTCAGACTAGATGTTAGGAAGAAATTCTTCCCTGTGAGGGTGCTGAGGCCCTGGCACATGTTGCCCAGAGAAGGTGTGGATGCCCCTGGCTCCCTGGCAGTGTTGAAGGCCAGGTTGGATGGGGCTTTGGGCAACCTGGGCTAGTGGAGGGTGTCCCTGCCCATGGCAGGGGGTTGGAACTAGATGGGCTTTAATGTCCCTTCCACCCGAAACCATTCTGTGATGCTATGATGCTATCAAAAGTCACTCTCTTCCCCTATGCCCAAGTGAGCCTGCCAAGCAAACCCAACTATCACAGACCTTTGTCACAACACTGAGTGAGCAGCTGCATGCATGTAGGGCATTGGTCATGTCCTTGTGATCTGCGTGGAAGCATACCCCTCCTTTCACAGTGCAAAAAGCCTGCAAAAATTCCCCTGGGTGCTGAATTGCAATGTGGTATCATGCCAGTCGGTCAGTGACCCCTGTCTCCATTATGGTGCTGTAACAACTGGATATGGTCAACTTTGTAATCTACTTTGGGAATGACTGGGGTACGAGAGATTTAAGGGGTTGAATTACAAACCCCTTCTCCTCCCTGGACAGGCCCTGTTGGTGTGGGCTCCCACTGTGAAGAGGCAGTTGGGGATGCTGGTGGAGCTTTGAGGACAATTTCTAGGCACGTCTGCAGAAAATTAACGGCTCCTAGGCCATGCCCTGTCCTCCTCCGTCCTGGGCAAGACGTGGGCTGTGTGGAGAGGAACTTCCTTTCCTCAAAAAGACACATGCAGGCAGTGTCTGCCTTCTGGAAAGAAGAGAGAATAAGCCCTCCTTCCCCTTTACGCTTTCCAGGAATCAGAAAAGAAACGAATCCTTTTCTTCTGCCCCCACCCCAGAAGTGAGGGATCAGCAGCCTGAATTCCCATGCCTGGGCCAGCTGGGAAAATCCTCCCAGCAGCAGCAGATCAACCCCAGTCACACGAGTAACCTTGTGCCACCCCCTGTGAAGGTGACTTAAACCCTCTGCCCAGCAAGTGATTTGCAACCAAACGTTTTCCCCGCCCCTGAGTGAGAAACCACCTTACACAGATGCAGTAGTTTCCCTTTCACACACTCCAGCCCCTGCAGAGCTTTGTGGGTTCCCTCCCTTCTGCTCCTCCGTGAGGCTTCGGTCTTCAAATCTCAGCATCTTCTGAACCTCACCTCCATCATGCATGCACTCACCCCTGCCCCATGGAGTGTTGATCACCATGGCGTGAAGACACTCAGGACTGGAGGTGTCCAACAAGCGCTGCTGTCCAGGAACTGCCACTTCTTGCAACCTCTTTGGGTTTGAAGGCCAAATATTAGCAGGAATGCACAAGTCTGGTTACACTCAAATGCTGCACAGTCTGTCCTATGATGTTACGTTACCCACTGACCAAGTGGAGTCATGGATAATTCAGCGAATATAGGGGTTGTGTGCCCTCTTGCCTGGACACCCAAGCTGTGAGCTTGCCTTATTCTAACCCACCCTTTCACCATTGACTTTGCTCAACGCTTTCAAGCATGGGTGGAAATAAGTGTTGGCCCACATATGCCTCCTGAGCTATTCCATCCTGCGCGCTGGAGGAACGCTTTCTCTCCCAACAGCTGAGCCTTCGGGACTCTGCTTTTGTTCATGGCATCCACCTGCAACACCTCTTTCCTGAAGGTCTCTCCCGTGTTTTTTGTACCACCTATGTTGCTGCTTTGTTTCCTGAAAACATTGACAAAGTGCAACCACTTTCCAATCTTCTTCCTCAATAGTTGTCCTAAAACTACTGCTATCCTTCTTCCCCATGTGTGCCCACCCTGAACTTTTGTCCTTTGCCTTTCTCATTTCCCCCTTTCATTTAAATGATTTTAAATTGAAACAAGCACACAGGAAGGGGTTAGAAATTAATGCTGTGCTCTTAAAAGTCTCTTGATATTTTGGGACTGAGCTCACTCCAGGAAAGCTGGAGCCCAAATCTGCTTATGGTGGCCCACCACAAAGAGGGGCAACCATGGACTGCTAGTCCCGTAGACCTTCCACCTCTGAAAGAGTTAATGCTGAAACTCAAAGGAGGATAGTGTGAATAAATTCTGCAGGTCTGTCAAGGTAGCCGTTTCAGATTTATGAACAACTCATAAATTGGATGTCATGCGAAGTGCTGCTTTGCTCCCACAAGGTCTATGTTGAAGGAGGTAATTTCTGGCAGGACAGACAGCCTGATGGGAAAGGAATAATTTGGAGTGCTGACGTGGGGACATGTCACACCCCTAAACACAGCCCTGAAAGTCAGCTGGGAGATACGTAGTGAATGACCAAGGCTGGAGGCCAAGGATGACTCACAGCACCTGTGACCTTGTCTCTGCCCAGCAAGAAATGGGGCTCAGGGAAATGGCCTATGCTGGATGTCCCGTTTGAGGGAAAGCTAAAAATCACTTAGATTGCACTACATATTTTGTCTGGAGAGAAAAGACTTCATTTCCCTTCCATCTACCAGTACAAAACTATGCCTGGTAAGAAGCAGGAGGTCTAGTACTTAAAAAATTGCTGTTGATGCAAGGAAGAGGTGAGAGCAGACAGGATCACAAGTAGCAGGAGAACAAATATCATGCAGCTCATGATGTTTTTGAGCTTTCTGAAACTGTAGATGTTCTGCTTGATCAGGTCAGCGCTATCTGCCGATCAGGTATCTGATGAATACATATTGTGTAGTTTTATCTCTGTATTCTCTGCTGTATGTAGATATATGATATATGAATAAATACATTTATGTTAAAAGTATATCTAATATATGAGTAAACATATGGTGAGATTAAAGACAGGGAAACGGAAGCCGAGGTTGTAGGGGACTGGGGCAGGGATGGAGGAAGGGAGGAGGACAACACTGTGAGGTCCAGGGGAGCCAGGAGGGGAAGAGAGGCAGAGTGAGAAGATACAGAGAGAAGAAGAAAAGGCTGGACGGGGACCAGGGGGGATTTTATAGACAGATGAAGGGCTGTGTCTCATGGTGCTCCTGTGGCTCCCAGGCCTTCTGCAGATCCTCAACTTCAGCTGAAGACGAGGATGGAGGCTGTCTTCCTGCGCTCCTCTCTAGTGCCACTCTGGGCACGTCACTGGGGGATGCTGAGCTGGGCTCAGGTTGGGATGACACAAGTGTCCCAACTCCCACATCCTAGGGCCTCAAGTCCCCCAGATACCTCCTGCCTTGTGATGGTCAGGAAACCACTGTGAGCTTGGTAATTGTCCCTTGGATTGTGGCTCCATTTTTAGGGTGACTGTAAGTGTTGCCACTTCAACCCAGAGCTACTGAATTAGATGGTTTGACTGCTGACAGCTGCCTAAAAATGGCCAGCCCCCTTCCGTTGGATCCTGTTTATTTTCCTCTCATCCTTTGCAACAAGAGGAACCCACTGAAGGCCTCTGGCATGTCAGGATGATTTTCCCAGAAACTCTCTCCAGCTGAGACCTCTGCTACCTCCAGTTATGGGTGCATCTTTTTTTAGGCGTCCTAGTCAAATTTTGATGACATCTGAATTGGTGATTGAAAAGGAGGACTTTAACAAGAGGCACAAATGGGAGTGTCTTCCTCACCCACTATGATCCACAGTATTTTCTGTTCAAAGAAAAGAGATATGAAAGTGTCACCAGGGACTGGTGTCTCTGGCAGATCCAGGCAGTTAAAAGATTGGGTAAAATGAAAGAAGAAAGCAGCTCTGACTCAGAACTGTCCTTCGCTGCTGAGTGTTCTCCAGAGGGCTTGGGCACAGCAAAAACTATCTTCATCACTGCTGTGGGGAGAGATGCTGAAGGACTTTGGAGAAGGCTTGTCTTCATTTGCCTCATCTAAAGACCAAATCTACAAGGACACGATGGCAGCTGCAAAGACATTAAGCTGAAAGAAACTGGCAGGGATTAACTGTGCCCTTTTTTAACATTTTGGAAGGATCCTGGTCAGAAGCATATCAGATGTTGTTTCATCAGGCAGTTCTGGAGTCTTTCACACCTTCAGGGCACATTTTCACTAGTTACTAATTTTCAGGGTAACTGAGCAAGATTCAATTTTATGACTTTGTGGTGGAACATCTCCAAAAAACCGAGTCATTTGATCTCAGGCACACAGTAAATCAACAGCAAACTCAAGCATAGTCATAAGATTAGAGATAGAGACGTGCGGCTGACCTCAAGGGTCATCCCATGCGTTTGCCAACCAAACTCCAGAAGTAATTCTGCTTATGGTTTACTTGAAGGACATCCCATAATGGAGACCCCACTACCTGCCAAGAGAGCCTGTTCTAGTACCTGGAAAGTTAAGAGAAACCTTCCTAATGTCTAACCCAAACTGCACTGTCTTGCTTAGTTTAATCCATGGTTGTCTCATCCAGCATGGGCAAGGAGAGCAGAAACCACACGTGTACCTGAAGGCTGCTTCCCAGGCCCCCAGGTCTCCTTTTTAAAAGTAATGTGGTTTTTCAGTTGTTCATCACGAGTTGCATTTTTCAGAACAGAGAAAACCTGGTTTTGACAAACCCCTCTCTCCTGTAACTTTCCAGATGCTTGTGGAAAGTTGGTCTCAGCAGTCATTCCAGAATGAAATGAAGTTCCTCCCCCCAGTCTATAGCTTCCAGCATCCATCTTTCCCTGCCCCGCCCCCAGTCCTGTTTTTTAAAGATAAGCATGACCTCCCCTTTCTTAATCTGACAGCATCTTCTCATCTTGCTCAATTTCCCCAAGAAAGCTTCTCATGGTTATTTTTAAGTATCCCAGAAGAGTTTCTGAGACCCAGGCGAGTTGAAGGTGTCTGCTGTTTCTGAGCACTTTCAGCTTTGCAGGTGTCACCCACCAATAACCTACCTTCTGCACTGAGAAGCAGATCAAAGTTCCTCCTGGTCTTATGATGGTCAGAGCATGTAAGAAGGGATTTTCCATTGCCCCAGATCAGTTTTGTGTTATGTTTTGGCCTTTCTGATTTAGTACCAGCATGCTCAATGCAAGGAGGTTTATCTTTTTGAAGCTGACCTAGTTTCTACTTTCTGCATGCCACCTTCTGATGTTGAGGTCAGTGAAGAACTTGAGATTTACTGTACCTATAATGATGCTTCTTTCCTTCACTTTAGAGAACTTTGTATTTGAGATCTTATTATCATTTATTTTAAATTGAGAAAACTAGTCAAGCACACAGGCACACTTGTGTTAAGCTAAAAGCATTAAAAAATCTGACTTTCAAAGCTCTTCCAAAACAGATACTTTTAAAGAACAAGAATAATGGTTATTCATAAAATCATTCTTGAAGGGAAAGAACAGATTTGGGGACCTAAAATCAAGGATGAATTTGTGTGTTATTTCCCCTGTTGCCTGTCTCAAGTAAAAAATCTTTTCAATTATGATACTGAGGAGCTGTCCTGAATTGCAGCTTGTAGCACAAGAAGCCTGACCACCTCCTCTTTGAAGTGCTGATGCACTGAACGTTAAATCAAACTTTCAACAATTTCGGTAACAAATGCATTTAGGATTTACAATAGGGAAAAAAACCTAATCCATCAGCAAGGGCAGCCAATGCAGTTAGGTAATGCAGGTAGGCACGCATTGCCCAGGCATGCGGCGGAGTCTACAATAAGTGAGGTTTTGTGAGTAGATGGGATAGACAGCTGCCAGGAGTGGTGTACTCTGGACTGAACCTTTCTGGAGGTTGGTAATGAGTTAAATGTCCTTTCCATCTCCATCTGAGGTGCTGTTTGGGACACTCACAAGCTCCCAAGTGTTCTTTGTCGGTCATATCAAGGTAGGGAGGCTGAGGAAGAGGATTTAGGGGTTTGCAACGGTCCTTTGGCAAGTCCCTGTCAAAGCTGAGATGGGAGCTCAGGAAATCCTGGCTCCCATTCCTGCAGCCGGCGGGGTGTTTTTCATAACAGCAGAGACAAGTCAAAGGAGGACCAGGTCTGACATTTCTCATCAAGAATTTCCCCTGTGTTTGCAAGTTACGTGAACACCGTCATGTTTTGCCAGCAAAACTCAGTTGCAGTTCAGGTCTTGCTGACTTGGGTAGCTCAGTTCAAAGATAAAGAACTTTTTTTTTTTAAGATCTTTTTTTCTTTTGTTTTGGGGTAAGGATCCAAGACGACTGGCTTGCTGCGCTTGTGTCAGTCCCCAGCCAAAACCAAGGTGCTGCGGTCTCAGTAACTGCTGTGTATGTGGAAGCGTCGCACCACTTCCTACACACGATAGCTAAACGCTATCTAGCACACACTGCATACCACCCCCTTCCTGTATCAGGGCTGCTGACACTCAGCAGTGCAGCTTTGCTTCTCCTTAAAAAAAAAAAAAAAAAATCACCAAAAAACGTCCTGGTTCTGCTTTCCCATTTGCAAAGTGGCGCAGAGAGACGGTGGCTCCCGGGGAAAGCCCCTTCCCCAGCGAGACGTCTCGGTGCTGTGCAGAGCGCGGTGTGGTGGGCAGGCTGATTCCCTTCTCCCATGATGACTGGAGAGTGCCCTGGATGGGATGAAGCAAAATGCACGTATTAAAAATAGTTGTTTTTTTGGAAAGTAAAACCTGGTTGCCTTGTGTTTGGTTGCTGATGTAGACTGCTGCGAGCCTGACAGCTTTCGGGCGAGGAAGGGACTTTCAGAGTGGATTTTGTTCAAACAACATAGGAAACAAAAAAGTCCAAAATTTTTAATACCTTGTGTCTGTGTGTGTTTTGCCCTTGAACATCACTGGGCAAAAGGTAGGTGAAGAAATTCTCCATACTTGCACTGAAATTCATCTATTAGAAAGTCAGTCCATGACTGGTAGAGAAACCAATAAAGCTAGGAGCTTTTACCTGCTATTAGCAAATGCTATTTACTTATCTTTGGGGACAGATTGTTCCTGCAGGCCAATTTGTTTGGATGACTGAGAATAAACAACGTGCAGCCATTTAAAGGCTACCTAGATGAGCTGCCTGAATGGATGCTAAATGAAAATAATTTGGAGCACGAAGGAGCAGTTTGAGAGTAAATAATATCTTTAAGTCCATTCCTCTGTTTTCTCTTCTGAATGTTTGAGTGATTTCAAAGAGCAAAAATAAAAGTTCAGTATATAGCATGGCACGTGGAGAAAGAATCTCAGATGAGCAGAAGACTTCACGTTATAAGCACTGACAAGTAATACCCAGATGGCTGGAGGGCACCCATGATCTTTAGGAGAGATCAGCTCTGTAATGGAATAATCTGTCTGAGCAGTTGCCCTAGGTTGCAATAAAAAGGGGTGTTACCTGTTTTAATCCTGCAGAAGCATTATGTTTTGAAAGGTTTGTATTAAATAAATGCATGGATCTTAATGGCAAGTTTGTGCCGCTGACCCCAACATACTTTCCAAATAAAGCATCCACGGGGAATATCCGGGACTAAGTGTGAGAGTGGGACAAAAAGAAGAGTCACGTTCTCAGCATTGTGTTTCCTGTAGCACACCTCCCAGGATACCGTGTTGGGGCTGATGGTAACAGCTCTGCATTTATCAGAAACTTTTCTTACCGCCGAAAAAACTGAAAAGTATCAGCCAATGCATTTTGTGCTGATTTCTGTGATTTAGGTCTGCGGCTGACTTAAAAACAAGAACCAGGACATAGAAACCAAGCTCTAAACCTGGTGTTTTCTGCCTTCTTGTTGCTCCAGCCTTACCCACATTGACCTGTATTTTGGTCGCATTTTGAATAACTGTCCGGATCTTCTTCATAATGCCCATGGTTTCACAAAGATTTGCCTTTTGACATTTGAGGTTGGACTTGATTCCACGCTGACTCCTTACCCCCCCACCTCCTGAGGGTGCTGTAGCATCCTCTGTAACTATCGGAAGGTGGGTTTTTAGTGGAGACTTCTGGGTTTTGCAGATACAGGAGTTAAAGGGAGAAAAAAAAAAAAAAGAGAGGTGGCAAATTCCAGGTCAATCTCTTCATTCATTGCTGCCGTGGGGTCAGCATCCACACACTGAGCATGAGAGATACAAATTTGGGTCCTGCTGAAGCTACACTTCACATCTTGTGAAGCCCAGGCAAGAACAAAAAGATCATCATTGAGAGACTGAGGTTGGAAAAGAGCTCTGGAGAGTCCACACCTTTGCTTGCAGCAGATCAAACATCAATGCTACGCCAGGCTGCTTAAGGTTGATTCCATCACGAGTTTTATGGTGTCTCCAAGTGTTGACATTGGACAGCTTGAGGAAGTCCACAACTATGCATCCAGTACCTCCACTGTGAGGTTGGTGTGCTTCTGGTTTAGGGTTCCCCACTCCCAAATGCTATTGGTGGCATTTGCTCTTGCTTTTCCCAGGTGCAACAGTCTATACTCAGACCTGCCTTTTTCTACCAAGGCAACCTAGAGATCCAGTGAGGGCAACCAGGTGTGGTCCAAACCCAAAGATTACACACGCAGGAACACCTAGAAAAACCTCCAAAGACCTATTACTGATGGGATCTGCCTCTTATCAGCCAGTCTGGATTTCAAATGCATCTATAAAGCAGTTTTGCTGGGCTGGTTTCCTCGCTGGTGTCAGCAAATAGTTCTGCTTTTGCTTTTCAAGAGTGAAACAGCCTCTGGTTAGCCCCATGTGGTGGACTGTATGTCGACTGCTGTTGCAGCTTGCCTAGAGACAAGGCTGCTGCTGCCCAAGGCTTCTCTAACCTCATCTGCCCCAGCAAATACCCCTCGCTGAGAGATGGGTCCTGGCAGTCGGTCCTTGCTGTGACTTTTGTGTTCTAGGGAGGTGCCTTCATCTTAGGAAAGGCTTCGAAGAGCCAGCTGAGGTGAGGAGTGAGCTGGCTGCGAGCAGGTTTCTGCATGGGTTCCTGTCTGCTTCTGTTTGAGGAAAATCTTTGTTCATCACTGAAGAATTTGCCTGTTGCTATGGCTCATTTTCTCACCCTGCTCGAGTTAGACCTGCAGACCCATGAGCCCTCTGTGTTCCCATTCCTCTCTCCTACTTGGAAAGATGGGTGCTGCCTGTATACAACACTTTCAAAACCATGTCAGTGCAGAAACCCACAAAACAAAGGAAATGCTGAGTTTAGCTTACCACAGTTTGTGACTCACTATACTTGTTGATATATTCCTGGAAATACCCATTTCAAATTTCCCCACTTGTTTATTATGGACACAGGTATATTTTTATAGTAAACTTGTTCTCCGCATGCTTGCAGTGAAAATAAGCATTGAATTCTGCATCCATAGAATCAAAATTCAGGATTTTCTCACGCATCCTATTGGTGATGGCCATGTTCCATGAAGTGGTATCTCCAGCAGAAAAGCAAGCCACAAAGGAAGAGTCACTGGTCCTCTTGGGTTGTGCTCAGCCCTCTGAGGTCATCTGTTTGGGCTGAATGGGGAATGTTACAGGGTAAGGCTGCATCACAAGGGGAAGAGTCAGCCTACAGCAGGCATAAGCTGACTTTTGACTTGCTCCATTGCATCCATGAGCTAGCTCTTGGTCTAGCAGGAGGTCTGACTCAGAGCAAGTCACCTGCATAAACAGCTTCTGACTTCACTTCTCAAGCACCCCAAATTTGCATCTAGCCCATAGCTAGTTTAGCATGAGTTCGTCTTCACACTAGGCAATTTTGTGGTGCTAACAGCTATTTTGGGCTTGAGTAACATGCAGAGCACTGCTCTAAGCCCAGTCAACCCTACGAAGAAGTAAGAAAACAATATCTCTGGTCCTCACTCTCTGTTGGCTTCTCCAACCACATCAAATGACTGGATCTAAGAACATTAAGACTGAATTGCATGAGGTGCATTCTTCCCTCCTATTTCTTGCTACACTGATTAGTTTTCCCTTGTGCTCTCAAGAGAGCATCCTGCCACACAGGAAAGGTGCTGTAAGTGCAGCAGGTCCTTCTAGAGGGTTATGAAACTCCCCTGAAATTCCTGCTGGATTGACATGCCAAGGTCGTGAGAGTGAGTGAGGAGGGGCCGTCTGCATCAGAGGTCTGTCCATAAGGAAGAGGCTTTGAAAAAGGATAGCTTTTGTATTTTTATGTTATGCTTTGGCTAAGTAAGTAATATAAAATAGACATCACATATGTAGAGACAGCAACATAAAGTGAGACTCATCTTGTGTAGTCTTAGGGGGGTAAATCAGAGAGAAATAAGCACATTTACAGTATAATTCACTTCATCTGCCTGGTGTGAACTGTGCCCTGGAAATGAGTATTCATCTTTTATTGACTCCAAAGGGAGTGCTGAGAACTAGCTCTTCAGCAGGACAAATCCTGCTTAGCCATCAACAGTTCTCCAGCAGCAAATCTGGGAGTCTGAGTCATTTCGATGGGGTGAGCTAGGAGGGAGTTATTGCAATTGTTTGTCTGAGTTAGTCTGGCTTCAACAGCCAGTTTCTTGTGAATACAGCTTAATTAGGAAATGTTCCTGGCCAAGATTTGAGTCCTGGCTACTTTTCTTCACCTGCACGTCACGATGCAGCACCAGGCCTCTGTATGTGAGTGCCATCTCTATATTCCCACTGGTCCTCAGCTTATATTTCAGGCGCAAATTTTAAGTAGCAGGTACCAGAGAGCAGACTTTGTTGATTTTAGATTTAGTCACAATCTTTAACACATGCATCCTTGAAATGCACTTGGAAAATATTAACTTCATATGTCTCAGGCAATCAAAATTGGGTCTCACGCAGAGCTCCCACCATATGCATTCATCTTCAGTGGCTGGCTTGTGCTCCTTGTCCACTGTAAGAAAAAATCGTCCTGCAGTTGGGAACAGCAGGTGGCTTGCCTATGCTCTCTTAAATACAGATCTAAACTTAAACTTAGTAAGATTGTTGAATGAACTCCTAAGATCAGCCTCCTAATGGCATTTTAGCACTTAATACCAAGGGGTTTTATCACCTTCCCAAAAGCTAAGTGTTATGTCTGAATCCTTTTATCACAGATATGTTCAGGAATCAATGAGCATGAGCACTGAGCAAGATTTATGAATGAAGGAAGGATCTGTTTACTTAGAAATCTGGATTTTTCAGTAATGGCAAGAAAGTCACAAATAGATAAAATGACAAAACACACAGTTAAGATTATACTTAACAGGAATGAGATCTCTCCTGGCAGCTTCAGCATCTCTGAGGGCTTTCTCTTAAATCACAGCTTCTGTCTCTTAACAGAAGATGATGCCTGTATTTCAGCAGGATCTGCCACCCTCCTGCGATGACCTTTATCACATCTCTTCTGGCTAGAGGCAGTGAACACCGCACAACTAGAGTTGACATTTTCAGAGGTGAAGATCAGGGTTGTCTGCCGTGGACAGCTGGCTCTTGCTGCCGTGCCACATCCGTGAGCTTCAGGGAATGCCAAATCCTGCAGAGACAACCCAAAGCAACATCCCCTGAGCAAAGGGGCTGCTCTTTCTAATTAGTGACGAGGCTGTTCCTCTGGAGTTTGGTTTGACATATTTCTGCTCACAATCAACAACCTAATTTCCATATAGAGTGAGCCAGCAGCCTACCTGGAAATCTTCATGTTGGCGTAACTGCTAATTACCCTCAGCATAATTAATGTGCAGTAACACAGCCTGTGTTTATTGCAGAGAGTGCCAACCCGGGACTTGCGAGCAGTTGAAGCACGGTTCTCACGGTGGGACGATTTTGCATGGCTAGCAGAGGAGCTGGGTTGGTGCAGAGACCGACGGATATCATCAGTCTCTCCTTGTGAGGGAAGATGAGCTGATGGGGTCTCATCTGGTTGGCATCTATCCCCCAGAGGAATCTGAAGCAGGATCTGGAAACGTGCCCTCCTCTTGGCTTTCTGAGGTATGTGGTGTGGTTTTTTGTGACTTTGGGCTGTAGAAAGACTTTATTGTACACCTCTCAGGAAGAGGAAATTTGGCCATCTACTGCCTTGTTATGATTTTCCAGACAATATCTGTGTGTGTCCACACAGGGTGGAAGGAAGAAGATGGGAGGTGCATCTACCATAGGGTCACAGAAATGTTAGTTGGAAACATCGACTGGAGAACTATAATTCAAACTCCTGCTTGAAGCGGAAGCACTGTCAGCTCTAAACCGGCTTAGCTGTGGTTTCATCCAGCTAACCCTTGAGTCACCTCCACAATTCATCACTTGTCATTTCCCAACAACCTGTCTCAGCGCTGTACTACCTGCCTAGAGGCATTTTTATCCTGCTGTACAATCTGCACCTCCCAAGCCACAGTCTGGGGCTGCTGCCCTTCGTTATAGTGTCTGGCTCTACCTCAAAGAGCTTGACTTTGTTGTCTTTGCCCTTCTGAACAGCTGTTGGCAGCTATTGGGCTGCCCTTCAGCCTCCCCTTTGCCAGACTCAACAAGCCTGAATCCCTCAACCTATTTTCTGAAGATGTGTGCTCCATGCCTCAGACCACCTTGGTACCATATCTCAGAGGAGTTCCAACCAGCCAAGTCTCAAGAGGATTTGGGAGTCCACATACATGGTGAAATCCTGGCCCTAATACACAGACATCTTCCAGGAAGAGAAATCAAAGGAGGATTAATAAACAGGTTGCAGTAATAACTAAAGATATTTCATCCTCTTAAAAATGTATCTGCATGAAACCACAGCGTGGATTATTTTCTGTACAGACTAGCCTGTTCATGAAATCAAAGCACAGTTGTGAGTGTTGGTGTAGCTTATGAAGAAGTGTGCTTTCATCACTGCATGGCGGAAGAAGAAAATCCCACAAATTCAGGCTCCAGAGTAGCTTTAATGTCTTGGGACTTCCATTTTACCTGAGGAACAACTGCAGGGTGTGCGATACTTTCCAGTCCAACCTACTGCCCTTTGATTTCCCTCACTGTCAATGAGGCCAGCAGTCAACTGGAGCAGTGCATCACCTTGGTGCTGCTGCTTTTCTCCAGATAAAGTTTGCACCTTGCTGGAGGTGAGTGACCCACTCCCCATAAAGGTGAGAAAAGCCTGGAGGAGGGGGAACAGAACATGCTCCAAGCTTGCCGGGAAAGTGCATTTGCTCACCAAATCACCCTGACAGACTGTGCTGAAGGCTGGGGTTGACTATTTTGGGTACAGCAGTGAAGCTGCTGTGCTGCTGTGTTGAACAAGAGAGCCCTTTGAGGGAGAAGAAAACTGGAGGGATGGAAGAGCGGGGTCTTACAAGCCCCTGAAAATGCAAAAGGACGGATCCCAGATCTGTCTAGACCTCCCCTTCGGTGCTAATCCTTCATGACACAGACCATGCAAGGAGGCATTGCTAGGAAGATCTAGTCAGGAGCGACCCATGCTTGCTAACCCGAATGTGCATGGTCCCTCCTTTTCCTCTATGGAGTGTGCACCTCCTCCATCCCTGAACACGAAACCCTGACCTCACTGGCAGGATTTCCCCATCGATTCAACACTCGCCTTTTTTAGCACAGCACTATAAATTCAGAAAGAAGCCAGTCCTCTCCACTCTGAGTCATGGGGTTGAGTTTCTTTAACTTTGAGCAAACAATTTTTTTTCCGTGGGGAAACCCATCTGTCTGACATGATCTAGACTGCATCTGCAAACACTTCTAGTCCACAAAAGGCGTTAAGACGCAGAAGCTCTCTGCTGATTTTCATACCACAGTGCAAGAACCGAACTTCTTCCTGGGTGCGTGGGAAAGAACTGCTTCGAAACCTGGAGACGTGATCCCAGTGATGTGTGACTTGGCCTGCAATGCTTTTCCAGATACACCCCAAAAACAGAGTCACCAAGAGAGGGGATGGATTTATTGGGCAAGGCTTTAAGTATCTAGTAGTCAGACATCTGTGACCGAGCTATCAGCTTAGACTGCCTTTATACTCAACACAGAATGAACATTTTAATTTGAACTATTTTACACAGTGTCACATGCCTAAATTGGGCCAACATGAACTCATCTCTGGAGACACCTTTTCCTCTCCATTGACTATAAAGGGCAGATTTGGAAATCTGTTTTTCAAATGCCCGAGACAGGATGAATGAATCCCATATATAGAGAACTTGGAAATGGGCATCTTATTTCTTCCTTTATTAGTTTTTTTTATATAAGATTATTTCAAGATTTCCATGTGCTGTAAGATACAAACACAGAGTTCTTATTTTCCTTCTACATCAGTATTACCTCACTGCTTTTACCTGTCTGCATTTTACCTTTGCTCCCAGGCAAATATCCTGCTTTTTCCTCGCTACCATCTCTTCACCCATCAACACCCAACCCACAGAAGTACTGGCGTGCATCTGTGGCGAGGTGTTTCGCTTATTGCCTAACCCCTCCCAGCGGACCCCGTGCTGCTGCATGAGAATCGGAAAGTGAAAATAACGGACTGATTTTTGATCTACAAAGCTGAACAAAACCGAAAGAGTGAAAGTAACCACAGGCAACCCGACAGCTCTTGGCTGGTGAGTATTTGTAGCAGGCTGGTGCTTCATCGCTGACAAGAAAGAGACCCCGCTGTCACCAAGTGTTACTTGCTCTGCACACACAGGGACCGTGGCACTCAGTCTGGTGGAGTTAATATAACTAAAGTTACCTAAATCACGTGCCAGCTCTTTCAGCTGAACTGTAATATATCAAAAACGCTGTGTGATCCTTATGGGGAAAGGATGCATTAAATGTATTTGTGTCCAAAATGCAAGGATTGCCATAAGTCAGCATTTAGCATGTTGCACAGAATAGCTCAAGGTAAATTATTTAAAACTAATAATACACACCCATTCTCCTTGGAGGGATTAGGCACCTCTTTACTGAATTTTCTCCATAAATGTGAAACTTTTTACGTGGCCATGGACAAGGGTTGTGTTGTTTACATGGGAGATGGGCCACGTTCCTTAACGGAGAGCTGCACGGCAAAGCTGCTTTGAGACCACTTCTGGGACACTGGGGAGGGACAGAAGAAGCAGCTGCTGCCTCTGCTGGGCACCTCAAATTTTTGGTCTGGTCTGGGTCAGTTTTTCAACCCTCATTTGAAGCTCACGCTCATTTGAACACCTGGCAAGGATGAACATACTTGGCATAGCGGTAGGGTGACACTTTCATGTCTCAGCATCCTGGTTGTTGCAAAAGAGTGCACTGGCCCCAGGGTGTCCACGATCCCTCTCTGCCCTTGCTCACATCAGCAGAGTACCCACCCCCCCGGCAAAACCAGAGGTGACACACAGGTCGATGGGGGTGGCATTTCCAGCATCTGGACATCTTCATGTCCTGCCTGTGGCCGTGGGATACCAGGATCTTTGCTGCCCTCTAAGGAGAACAGCCCAGAATAGCACACGTCTCCTCGATTCACATGCCCAAGCAATGTTTCTCTTCCGTGCATTTTGTTTTCTTATGCCCATTTGGCTTCTGCTGTTGTGATTTACTTCTTCCTGAAAACCTGCACTGCTCAATCTGCTTAGCGTCTCTTTGGCTATTCGTTTGCTTCTTCCATGGAGACTGAAGACTCAAGAGAAGGCTTCGGTGGCACCTCTTTTTCTGCAGTAGAAATAGTGCCCTCCTCTGATGCTACTGGTTCAAAATTCCCTTTTTCCTGCACTGCAGTCACAGGTATTTGCATTTCCCTGCATTTGGATGGCTACCTCATAGCTTGCCCTGCTTTGAGCAGGAGGTTGGACTGCTGTCATTAACATCTGATAGAAAGAAAACTGAGGTAGATATCAGGAGAACATCCTCGTGGTGAAGCCAGATCTGGACTTTGATACACTTTCCCTAGAAGAGTGCTGCAAGTCCTGTTTCTTTTCAACTATTCAATGGAAAAAATATTGGAAATACTTCATCTGTGAATCTCTGGGCTCCCAATTGAGAGACGAATGGAGGATCCAACAGGACTTTTCCATCTCTGACCTTTAAAAGTTGAAGAAGTAGAGGTTTGTCTTACAGGGCAGACCACGTGGGAGCTGGCCTGCAGGAGAGCTCATTCAACATCACTCACATCACCTCTCCATCCAGAAAGTGCACAGCTCTGGACAACACGTAGACACTGCCTACACTGACATGAAAGGCAGAATAGTGCCAGTTATTAAGCGTTAGAGCACAATTTTTATAAAAATCAGTAAAATGCAAAAGCATGACCTCACAGACTTCAAGACTAGGATGAGAAGTTCATGGTTTCTTCTGGTTATAACAACCAACTCGTTACAGTATTTCTGGACTGTTATCTATAGTTTAGACATAGTACATTTTTTGGATACACTCAGGAAAGTTTGCTTAGTTTAATTAACACTGTGGACAAGTGGAAGAGTTTGGTTTCATTCTCACTGCTCATTCATTCACAGCTAAACTGGATTCATTTTCCTCCACCTTCAAGTGCCCACATAAGGACTTTAAACAGTTTTACTGGTCCACTGTACGAGTTAACCCAGGTTATCTTTTGTTGATGCCAGTTACATGGAAAAACTTTTTGCCATCCAAGGCTGGCTTGCTGTAAATTGCTCTGCATGGGATTTCACCATCAGGTCTTTTGAAATCTTGAACTATGTTTCCATTGCATTTTTGATATCACAGCTGGATATTGATTGTTACCTAAGCTGATATCTGCTTTTGCTGCTTACTGTTTCACTGTGGATATTTTAAGTCCTTTTTGAAGAAAGAAGAAACTTGGTGTTGACTGCCTGTCCTCTTACTTTTCCTGTATATAATGACTTTTTGTGAGCAGCAGCACTCCAACCGTGACCTGATACTTTACTGTGTCAAAAACAGAGGATCAGAAAGGATTTCTTGGACATCAAGCTCAGCATCTTGCTATTCTTCTTCAGAAATGTCCATCAAATGCTGTCTTAAAGTAGAACCCCAGAATCTCATTGCTGCAATACCTCCAGACATGCTTCCAACAGCCAAGCTCTTTCACTGACAAAACGTAGCAAGATCAGACCTGGAGGGCAAGGACAGAGCTCAAGGAGTGAAATCCAGTGCAAAGAACTGGTTCCTGTTGATGCTTTGACTGGGCTACAGGAGGGAGCATTTGCTAGCTCAGAGAACTTGAACCCTTGGGGTTTAGAGATGTACAGGGTAAGACACGCAGCAAGTGGCCTGGGGACTAGAGGTCTGTATAGAAATGGAAAATTCAAGATGAAATAGTCATGCTCCCTGCAGCTTTTAATCAAAATTTGTACAAAGTATTGCCAGACCCTTTAAATCTGCTCCAATGTGCAGCTCAGGACAAGTGACCCTTCTTGGAGTCCCTGACTTCTGTCATACCCATTTTTGGTGATTCTTGGTCGTAATCATTAACAATCTGTAGTCCCAATTCCACCTCATGAATAATGTAGAAAACCGGCATCTTTCCTCCAGCTGTCTTTAGAGAGACCATTGGAGCCACCCCTTCTCATTCCCTCTGCACTCTGAGGTTGAGAGAGCGCAGACTACCAAACCTTGATCTCTTATCCATCCCCCCAAATCCCTTTTATCCACCCTTAAGGGAAGAAACCCTGTCTCCACCAAGCCTCCTTTCTGGGCAGATTGATATCCTATTTGAACATGGGCTCAGAAGTGGCTGTAAAGCAGCAAGCAGAGACCGAGGTGTGCCCCCAGGACCTGTAGGATGGCATTAGTAAGTGCTGTTACAAAGCCTTTACAATCAGGCAAAGGAAAATACATAGCCTGGCCATATTGATTATATATTATTATATTGAAGAAGTTTTTCCTAATGTCTAACCTAAGAAGTTTTCAACTTCTTCACAGAAAGGGTTGTCAGGCACTGGAACGGGCTGCCCAGGGAGGTGGTTGAGTCCCCGTCCCTGGAGGTATTTAAAAGAAGGATAGATGAGGGGCTTAAGGACATGGTTTAGTGGTGGGATGGCAAGGTTAGGTTAGTGGTTGGACTTGATGATCTTAAAGGTCTTTTCCAACCTACGTGATTCTATGATTCTATTCTGAGAGGCTGGAGAAGAGTAGACTATGAACATCTGTGTGTTATCAGAGACAGGCTGGTTGGTCTAATGCCACCAGACATGGTCTGCCGGGAACAGAAACATGTGTCGGTGCTGCAGCAGCAGTGGCAGTGCCTCATGGGGAATGAGGAAATGGAAAAGGAGTTCACCAGACACAGTTATCTGCTTCTGACATGTGATGCCTCAAGTCAGCAAAAATGGGAGAAATCCTGAGGAAATAGCAAATAGCAGTTGTCACTCCATTTCTGGGCAGGCATGAACAAATCTCCCCTGAATAACAATTGAAATCCTCTCTTTTCTGTGAATTTCCCTTTTTTGTGAAAAGGGGCACATTTGTGACCGGGTATATATTGCAATAAGTATCAGACAACCAGGGAGAAAAGTGAAGCAACGGTTCAGCTGCTGGTTCTGAGACTCTTCTTCAAGGTAAGCCCTTGCTCCTTTCTCACCATTGACTGCAGTATTTTAAGTGTTTCCTTAGCTTCAGAATAAATACATCAGGCGAAGAGTGGGCTGCAATTCCTGAGCTCTACATCCCCCCTTCAAGGAGAAAATGAGTTTATGCATGCACTGTATTTTGCAGCTCTTTAACATTTTATTTTAGGGAGGGCAAGGACAGAAGGAATGATTTGGGAAAGAAACCCAAGCATAGAAAAGTAAAGATCTGGAGAATATAAGAGAGACATTTAGAGGCAAAAGAGACTGGAAGAAGCTGGGAAATTGTCACCACATGAGCTAATCCCTGGTCTTTGAGAAAATAATAAAATCAGGTGGGGTCCAGGAAAAATTTCACTTTTGATGATGCTCAGATCAAAACCTGGAAAGAGGAAGACTATTCCCAAAGGAAGTAAACTACCCCACTATGAACTGGCACTCCTAGAAGCTGATACCCCAGATCCTGTCAGATCTGAAGCCCTCAGCAGTGCTGGCGATGTGCCAGTCATCTGGAAAAGTCACCAAGACCTGGTGGGATGCTCTGAAGTTGTGGCAGCGTTCCTGCCGCTCACTTGCTGCCCCAGCCAAATGTTGAGCCTGGCCAAGGACGCTTCAGGGAAACAATAAGTATGGCAAGCCTTGGGAACAGATGCACCAGGAGATGCCTGATGGTGAACTGAGATATCTAATTGTAGGAAAACAGATTCTGTCTTGATTTGGTTTGGTTTGGTTTTTTTTAATTATTCATCTTGATGATTGCAATTTCTCCTGCATAGACTTTTTTTTTGAGGATGAATTATTGCCTAGGCTCCAGCAAGGTCTTGACTAGCTAAGAGCCAACACCAGGCATCAGGCTGTGCCTGAATGCTCCTGTCTGCAGCACAGGAGTCTGACAAAGGTTGTACAAGATGCATTGAAGATGCTGGGTGCAGAGTCCCCTCCTGATCTGAGGGGTGCAGCCTGGCACCACTTCTACAGCATCACTTATGAATTACTGCCTGCCAATTACAGTATGCACCAAGCAGGTGGGAGTTGGGTTTGTACCCTCTCTCATGTGCAATTTCAGGAACGGGTAAATTCAAGGTCTTATTTTGGCCCACTGACAGAGTTTGGCTCACAGGTGTAGGGAAGGTTATCAGAAATGCTGTAAAACACTGTGCATAATTAAGCTTCAGTTGCCAAGTCACCTGGAAAATTCACATCAAACTGTTGAATAAGAGGGGGGAGTTTACTGAGCACCGTAACTCTGCCCATGACCTTGCAAAAGACCTCTGGAAAAACACAGGTCCTGGCTCCACCCCTGGACAACCTTTCTCTACACCCTGTTTGAGAAATCTAACAAAACAGAATGAGGTACAACTCTGCCTTCCTGGAGATCATATATAAACCACCCCAAGGTCACAGGCAGTAGCAGAAGCATTTGAAGATCCTCTACCACTTTGGGGCTGCGAGGAGAATCATGTGGATTAAAATATTTATGCGCTGTTTTTTCACACGGTAGGTTGGTTTCCGTATATTTGAAATGAAGTTAGTTATATGTATTTTAAGCTCAGGGAGGAGGTGGTGCAAAAGAAAGACTTTTCCGTAACTTTTCTGCCTGAGCTGGGGAAGATACTGTCATGACCTGGAGAGTACTTGATAAGTCATTTCTTGTGCTTCACTTTTCTCAATTTTCAGCTTACTGGTCACCATGTTTCTGATCCAGCAATAGTAAAGAGATAATGGACCAGATGTCTTGGGTTAGAGCAAGAGTATCTCTAGCTCAGTATCCTGAATCCAATGGAAGTTAATACATGACAGTCAGGGAAAAGAATAAGAAAAGGGCAAATGTGCAAGGTGACTTTCCAAGTCTCTCCCGGTCCTCAGCTCAGACACTTCCCTAGGTGGGTTTCGTGTTTTAGAGGCCACGGCAGCTTTCTCCCCCATGAATCCCTTTAGCTGCTTGTCCTGCCTGCCTTATTTCAAGTGGTAATTATTTTAAAACCACTCAGTCGAATATCTAGCAATGAAAATGGAAATATCACTGCTATCTGAAAGAAGAAAAAGCACCCTGCATTGCTGCCAGCAGCACAGGGAATTTTTGAGCAGCTTTCTTCAAACAGAAAGATCTTGCTGATTGCTGAAAATCATGTCAACATCTGAGTAAGACAAAATAGGACCTGTTTTTGTTCAAGAAATAAAAAATCCTGCACCAGTGCCTTTTACTGTACAGGAAAAACAATCAGTAAAGCTACAGATGTGGATCAGCAGCAATCCTGTGCAACCATGGGAAGAGCTGTCCCTCAATATCTGCATTGCTACAGCAGCAGCCAGGGTGCGGATGAGATAGAGGCATCGTCCCTCGTGCTTGCTGCTACCATCTGTTTGTCCCCTTCTCTGTCTGTAAGTTCATTGTCTGGGGTTGGACAACCGTAAAATGCAAGCTGAGCAGCAGCAGGATGCACATTTCCCAGTGTCAGCTGTCTGAGAGCCAGGACCTCAAGCTGGACCACTTTGGGTTAAACATCTGACCTAACTTTAGGGGAGATTAATCCTGCTGCGAGCGCAGAGGAGTTATGGAAGAGCTCATCGTCTGTGTGAACTTGGATGGGGCCAGAGACATGTGAGAAGCACAGCATTACTGTTATTTCCCTTCCAAATCCCCCATGAGACTAAAGCCCAGCTCAGCATTGCAGGTGGTTGTGCAGAACATGTGTCCTCTGCTGTAGGAAGGTCCTCAGAGCAGGAGTGAGGTGGTATACCGAAACAAGGGTTTCCAGCCCCTGGGTTGCTTCAGGATTTTTTTCTCCAGTGACAATGCAAAAGAAAACCAAACCAAAACAAAAGCCAACCTAAAAGTGCTGGCGTTCAAGATTCTGCCTTCCCGCTGAGCTCTTGGCCAACATAGGTAGGTTGTAAAAGGTGGCCTTGTCCCAATACCATGCCTCAGTTCCAAGAAAACTTTGCTATGTGAGCTGATTAGACATGGGGTGGGTTTGGATCACTCCTCCGAGGGCCTGACTTCTCTCACTGTTGCATCCTCTAGGCACCTAAAACCTTTTTAGATTTCACTCTTATTCCCCTGTTGATTTTTCCACATCCAGGAGGACAGAAGTTATCCCCTCCTTGGTCTCTCAAAGTCCTCCCCCCTCTGCCAGCCATATCCCACAAGCACAAAAGTGACTCCAGGCCATGATGAGTTTTCTCCAAGTTGAGTGTCTCTCTGCGTTTGCCCTCCAGGTGAGCAAGAGCCCTTCACCTGAAATCCTCCACACGATGATGCTGCTGCTGCTGCTGCTGCAGGTCTCAGCAAGCTGCCTCTGGCTGGGATGCAGCGAGGTGGTGACATCCTTTGAAAGTTCATGCCCTCAGTTTTTCTTCCGGGAAACGCCCCCAAATGAAGCCATAGAGCCGGAGAGCCCAGCCTGGATCTGCCAGCGTTACAAGAACCAGTATTACTTTGCCACCCTGTACGACAGGAACCGGCGTATTCCTGTATACTCCGCTTACATCTACCAGCCCGGACCCGGCAAGAGACCTAAAACATGGCTGGTTGAGCCCCAGGTGAGTGTCCTCTCTTACAGCACGTCACCCTCCAGGCATTAAAAGATGAACTGCAGCATTTAACCAAACACTTCTTTTTCCTCCCACCCACACACACATGCAAATGGACCCACTGGATGAGATTCATCTCATCTAACTTCAAACACCTTCACCACATGATTCCTCTGATGCATCTCAGACATCAGCAGGAGGATGAGATGAGTCATATCCTACTAGTGCCCATTTTTCCACGTTGACCTTATAGGAACATTGAGTCAAATTACATTACATTACATTACATTATAAAGTCAAATGACTGCCCTCCCTGTCCCACGCTGTGGTGAGGGGACCAAATGATGGTGAAAAGACATCCAACAGCAGCTAAATTTGAGAGACCAGCTGTGCTGGGCTCTGATCTCCACTTCACCCTTAGCTGTTTTGCATTTCTGACATAGCTTATTTGCTCCCAGTTGAGAGTCAATTTGGCTTTGTAAGTGGCATGAGAGAAGTGTGGAGAAACTCAGAACTGGGTGAGATGACCCAGTGAAAAAGTCCAGGTACAGGCACTCAGCGATGAGAGGGTTGCATTAACACGGTAAATTTATTGAGTGATATTTTAGGAAGTGAAAAGTGAGGAGGATCAGCATCAGTCAAGTGAGAAGTCCATGATCTCCATCTGACTGCAGGTGCCCCTTGCCACCACTGCCTCAGGCTTGGTTCAGAAGGATCTCTGCAAACTACAGAGGCCTCCCAAACATCCTTCTGACAAACTTCAGACCTTCAGTAAAAATGGCCAAGCAAATTATGGAACAAAAGAGGAAATTTAGGTCATTGCTAGGGACACAGTGGCAGTAGGGAATTTAGGTGAAAATGAGCCACAGAAAAAAGCCATAGACCCTGTTCCAGAGGAAGGGTAAATATGTTTCCCTAAATATGAAAAGAAAGGTATTATAGTTACGAAAAAAACATTTGCACTTGTTACTCATAGAAACTCAAGCAACTAATCTGGTGTTGCACCACTACAGCCTCCACATTTAGAGGGGATAAAAACTTCTCTCTCTTCCTCCTGGACCATGAACCCAGGCCACCTGTGAAATCTGTGATTTTGCTAACTTTCATCAGAGGTCTTTTTGCAGTATTTAGGTTCCTCAGGTCTCTTTGGGAATGATGAGCTCCTTTAAGACCCTGATAATTTCTAACTAATTTTCAGTGATGCTGCAGAAGGAACACATCTGTGCTGCCTGGCACAGATCAGCCCTGAGACACGTTATTAGCACTGCAGTAGCAGATCCCACTTGTGTTGAGGCATTTTTGCTTACCGAGCAAAAAAGCTTCATGCTCGCAATGAACTATAGCCCTCCCATGAAAACCTCACCTCTAGGATCTGTTTCCCAACATGTCTCCCTGTGTATGGGGTTAGAGGACCCCATTGGCATTTTGGGAGCGTGATACACCTACAGCAACCATACAGGGTTCTTCCTGAGTGAGGGGCAAAGCAGGAGAAGAGCAGAAGGGTCTGAGTCCTCCTCATCTCCTCCTGGTTGTCCTGTGGGCTCCATGGCTCTTCTGCCCATTTTTTTCCCATCCTTCCCACCTTCAATGACTCCCAAAGACACGCAACCTTCAAAGAGGATATCTGTGTGCTTGTTTTCCCTAAGCTTGTAAAACAGTAAGGTGTTGACAGATTGGGTTAAAAAAAGTCATGAAAACCTTTCATAGAGGCTGAGAGAGCTCATGTGGAAATGGGGCTGAAGGGAGCAAAGGCCAGGGCTGATGATAGTGTGATTAGATGCAGGTGATGAAGGCTGGATGTGATTAATGGGGGTGGGAGGAACTGAGGAGAGGCCTGAGCAGATGAGGGACGTGGAGAAGGGAGGAAAGGGAACCAGATGTGGCAGGGGAGAGGTCTCACCAAAGTCACCTTTCAAACCTGGAAGCAGAAAATGCTCATTGTCTCATGCATCCACCCACACTCCCACTGCATGCAGGCTGGATTTGAAAGGTCACAAGTCAAATTGAGAGCAGTCAAATTCTGAGCTTTTTTTTTTTTTTTAAACTCTTGTGCTCTTCAGGGAGGGGCAGCTTTATGATTTTTCTCTGATTCATGCATTTTCATATACTGAGATGACAAAAAATGGGTGCTTGGCACTCAGGGACTTCTGCTCCAGAGAAACTTGCTCCATTATGCCCATCCTCTATACTAACACCTTCTTCTCTTCTTTACCTGTCAAGCTGATGGGTCTAACTTATCCCAAAACTATGGAAAAAGAGTGGACCCTCTTAAATTATTTCAACGTCAGCTTAGAGCAACTCAGTAAGAGCCAGGCTATCCTCCAAGACTACAAGAACCTGACAGGTTTGAACCGCGGCCATTTGAACCCCAGTGGCCATCACGGCGACTCCAGCAGCAGGACAGCTACCTTCACCCTCACTAACATAGTGCCCCAGGATGAGAAACTCAACGGTGGCACCTGGAACAACTACGAGCAGCAAACGATGATCAGGAAGACCCAGGGCTGTAACACCACCTACGTCATCGTGGGCGCCGTGCCTGGGAACAACTATATCGCCAAGGGGAGGGTTAATAAACCCAGCTACATCTGGTCGAGTGCCTGCTGTGAGGTGGACACCAACCACAGGAAGGCTTGGGCGGTCATTGCTGAGAACGACAAGAATGAGGTCCAGCTCCTCACACTGGGGGAGCTGGAGGATGTGTTGACCCAGCTCTATGGGAGGGACCAGGTTTCTCTGTTTGACAGCGACTGTCCCCGGGAATAAGCCTCACTTCTCATCCTGCATGTAAAAAACTCAGGAGCCTTCACCATTAGCAGCATTGCCACATGTCCTGTGCCGCATCTTTCCTGCTTCCTTCTCTCCTTCTCTCCCATTTTTTCAGTTCTGTCTCTCAGAGCACCTTCTCCTCTGGTAAAAGGGAGAAAGAGCTCAGCAGAGCCTCTAGCAGGTTTGTTTTGCTGCCCACCCTTGGAAGGAGCTCTCAGGGAGGAGTCCTTGCCCTGGCCACTCTGTGAAGGGACAGGTTGGATAACAGCCCATGGGCAAGGACATCAGACCTTGTCACTGACCTGAGCTTGGCTTTGTCTTTTTTCCCCCTTTTTCTCCATGCTCATATACAGATCATAGTTCCTTCCTCTCCTCATTAGACATCACTGATAATGTGCTGCTAACTTCTCCCTCACCTCCTTAGGATGGGTGTGTGTCTAAGGTGGCTCAGGTTGCCCAGAGAGGTTGTGGAGTCTCCATCTATGGAGATACTCAAAACCCAACTGGACACAGTCCTGGACAACCTGCTCTATCTGACCATGCTTAAGCAGGTGTCTGGACTAGAGGACATCGAGAGGTCCCTCCCAACCTCAACAATTCAGTGATTGTATGACTCATCCTGGGGCCAGGCAAGCAAAGAGCCCAAGGATTGCTGAGAGTCTGTAAGGATTATCCTACAGATACATTCTGACCACAGTGAGGGATAAAGAGAGAGAGGAATGTGGAAAGGAGGAAGACAACAAGGATGAGGAACATGCCAGCTCTCTTGAAGTCTGTAGATATGTAAAACAAGGAGGAGGAACATTAATCACTAGGCTCCCCATACCTGAACTTACAGGAAGACCATGATTATGTACATTACTAGCAGGTTGTTTGCTTACTTTTGGACCACACACCTTGAGAGCAGGAGCTGAGGCATCAGACAACCAGGCTCAGGGATCAGATATACAGCAAGCTTTGACCAAAGACAAATTTCTGTAATACAGTGGATAATTTCATTCTCTGCTCTACTTCTGAACCTTTTCTGCAGATTTATTCATAACTGATTTTGTGAAAGAAAGTCAATGAGTGTAAAAGATCAATATATGCCATGTAATTTAGTTTCTGAGTAGTTTACAATATAAATTATTTGCTCCAGTGCTGGATCATTAGATCACCTTACATGTAAACCAGAATTTGCTTCCCACTGAAATTTCCACTTCTAGTAATGCCCTAATACCTACAGCATCCTTGCAGGAGGTAGGCTGTCAAAATCCAATCTGAAGATGCCATAACACCTACACAAGCGTCACCATCAGACTCCAGTTAATTTTCCTATGAATGTGAATGAACAAAGTGGATCACAGTGCAAACAGCTCATACAAACTGTCTCACTTACAGAAATACCAGCATGAGCTTCAACTTCTCAGCTCAGGAGCTGTTCATCAGCCTACTGGGTCTCATTGCTCAGCCAGGACAAACCTCTCTGGAGGCTGCACAGAAATGTGGGGTGGGGTTCGGGTGCAGAGTCAGACACCTACATGCAGGTGTCTCCATGTGTGCTGGGTGTCTGAGCTCTGACTGAAGCCAGCAGAGATCCAGGCATGGCTCAATTTCGTAAATAGAGGCATCGGCATCCTGGGCCACTTGAGATGCTCTGATGTGTGCAAGACATCCAGTGGGGTTGCCCAATCTGCTGCAGGATCCTGGGGATACCCGTACCCACCTGGGCCAGCAGCCAGAGGCCAAGCAGTTTCCCCAATGGCATCTCCAGTGGCTCTGGACACCTGAGCGCAGGCAATCAGATCCTACCACAGACCACAGGGCAGTGCCTGGTAGCATGATGGACTTCTGCTTCTGTCATCTCCAGCTGACATGGTGAGAGCACCAATAGCACTCGCTTGTGCCAGCTGTGTTTCTCAGTGAGGTAGGAGAATATTTTGCTTTTTAGGAGGACAAGGTAGGAACATCACTTACATCCCCCTCCAGCCCAGTTCTCAGAGGTTGCTCATGGGGCTTCCTCTGACTTGCTCAACCAGCTCCTCACACAAACTGGAGCTTGAAACCGCACTCATCCTTACCACTGCCCATCCCATGCCTTGCCACTCCCACTTCCCAGGCTCTGCTGGAATCCCCCACTCCCTGACCACCCCTGTGAGTCACTTCTCCATCAGGTCCCTGGGCTCTCCCCAGGACCTTTTCCCCTGGCAGTACCCAGAAGTGCTCTCCCCTCCACAGCAAGCATGTAAAATAAATATGAAGAAAAAAAAAATAATAAATGAATCAGCTTGGAGGCTGCCTTCCAGCAGATATCAGAGATGCCTCAAGCAGCACCCCAGCTTGGAGCTGAGCAGAGGACTGCCCTAGCCCCATGGTCCCCAGCTCCAGGAACATCTTCCCAGGCATCTTTCCTCCATCATTTACTCTGATGTCTGCTGCCCCTCGCTATGAACAGGGAATGAGGATAAAGCCCTTTGGTGAGCCCAGAGCCTCCCCATGCATCATGTGTGTGTTCCTGGTGGGGTAGGAAGCTCCTCTGTCTGCTGGGAAGATACAGCTGCACTGAGATGGGAAGGTAATTTCGCAATTCGTTCTGTGTCTATCCATCTTTGGGGAGAGCTCTGGGCACTAGTGGGTCACTGGGATTTTTAGGCAAAAAGGAAAAATGATTTTGCCCAGGAGCTGTGAGGGGATGCTGGGAGCTAAACCCCATTAGCCCCATTGCTCGTTGCATCGCCCGCTGGGGTTGTTTGAACGGGTGTGCAGCTCGCAGAGAGCCGTACCGCTGTCTGAGCTCACTTCACTGCAAAGGACTGGATCGTGCAGTTTGCTTAGTCTTTTTCCAAAAACACCCGTGGTTCAAACTCCTTGAACTGAACAACATGTTGTCACATCCTGTCCCAAAAAAAAGGAAACAAGAAAATCAAGAGAGTGGCATCATCTGGCCTCTGCTTGAGAAAGCAGCTGGGCAAAACTCCTTTGATGCATCCAGATTTTGAGCAGCTATAACATTTTGCAAGAGTAAATACAATATGCTGATTTGTAAAGCTCTCCAGGAGCATCTCTGACTGCCACATGGGGAAGGCAGGCTGGGAGCACCTTACTGGGGCTTTGCCATCTCCTGGGCAAAGGAGCTGCCATCTCCATCTGCTGTGTTGGACACGCTGAAGCTATTGGATTTGCCTGTCTCTTTCATGTAGGCAGCAAATGTACTGTGTGTGGTTCTGCACGAAACACGTGCTGTTTGTGGCACTACCAAGCTGATCTCCTAGCTGGATGTCCAGGGAGAGTGCACATCTTTTAATCTCACCCTGCAGGGATGGGCTTTTTCCTGGGAAATGAAGCTCAAAGCCATGAGGGTCCTTCCTGAGTCTCACAGGAGGTCCCAATGGGAATTTCCTCTCTTCATGAGAATGTGAATCTACAAAAAAAAGAAAAAGAAAAAAAAATCCATTAACCTAGCTGTTTTATCTTGCCAGGAGCTATTAGAAGAGAGGAATGTTGAGTTTATTGAAAAACAAACATCATCAATATTCTCACATGTTATGCCTTGTTGTTGCAAGGTCACCAAATAAGCTGGAAAGCTTGGAGACTTGAAAAACAGTTCTCCCTCCTGATTCTTCATCCAAACATGTGAAATGTTATTGTTGGCCAGTTTAATGGAGGAACAATGAATCTTTGCATCTCTACAGCATCTTGTGTCTGATCTTTAGTGATTAAAGGACTAAAGTCATGGTTGGCAACTTCTAGAGTGTGGGATAAACAGAAGGGCCCTGAATATATGACCTGAAGGTTTGAGACAGCAGAAAAGTCTGTTGAGAGCTTATAAAAGGGGAATGGCACCATCAAAACAATTGGGTCATTGAACATACTTGCACAGAGGTAGCAAATGAGTAGAAGGGGAGGGGGAAAACTTCTGCCAGACCAGCTGTAAACTGGGCTTGGAGGAAACCTTCAGCAGGAAGGAAAATTGAGGTCTCAGGTCTGATGCGGAGGAATTAATAAAATTTTAAATTGGGGAAGAGAGTTAACACTGAGTTAACACTGCAAGTGCTGAAAGGCTTTATGCTGTGTGTGTATGATATTACACAACTCTCAGCATATTGCTTTTTTACACACCATAGTGATATCAGTGACATTAATATTTCCAGATCCAAGTTGCCAGTTCTCCTACTACGAACTAATGTTTGCTTTCTAAGTATCACACTGGCTTCTGTAAAGTACTTACAATGTAAATTGGCACTCTGTTTCTGACAAATTACACAACCTCACGCCTTTCACCAGTTATGTTACCTGAATCTAATCTCTGAGCAACCTGCTCACATTTTCTTAGTTCAGTAAATGAAGATTTGTTTTAACAAACTGCTACATGCATAAATGGTAAACAGTAATTTACTCCTGGACTTTGAGATCTTACTCTGAATGTTTGGAGCCCCGGACTGAGACTGCTTTACAAAGTCCCCTCAGTGCCACCGTTTCCAATCCATAAAATGAAGATAGAATTATCTTCATTTTACTGTGGACTGTGACTTAAGGCTAAAAAGGAGAGTATGAAAACCTTCAGTTTTATTTTCCTCTTACACTGCCCCAAATCAGAACTTTAGCGAGGATTGAGGGAGTTTGAGCAGCATGTAAGCACTAAAAATTGGAAGAGAGAAAACTTTGGTTTTGAGCAGAGCGAGCTGGAAAACAGGGCTACTCGTGCACAGGAAATTTTGTCATTTCAGAATGTGGTTTCAGTCTGAATCAGAACAAAACCCCAAGAGTTTCCAAATTCCCCTTGAAATGGAAATTCTGAGAATTTTGGTCTGGAAATGCTGAAGCAGGGTGTTTCTGATACCCACCTCCCGCCCCAGACCTGCAGAGCGAAATCAACTTTCTCGTCAGCTCTCAGCGGTGCCGCCACCAGCTTCCCTGAGAAGGTGGGAGGCTTCCTGGGGACACCTACGGTAACATCTCCCCGGGAGCCTCCCCGAGGATCGGCGGGCTCTGAGCACTGATCTGAGAGCCCTCATCCCTGTTGACTTCTTGGGTGTTGGATTGCTGGGTCCTGGCCCTACATTGGGTGGTTGAAAGGGCTGTGTGAGGAAGACACGGGAAGGTGGAGGCTGTTGGCAGGGTAGAAGAACCGCTTTCGATTTGTTGCAAAAGGCCCAAACCATTTCTGCAATAGCACTTTGCCCTGCAGCCATGGACTGCATCCTCCTCCCACATGGACCTCCCTACGGTTGGGGTGACACCTCTGGAGTCTCTTGACAGAAAGTGTCTTATTTGGTATGGGTATGAATGCCACAGCTTTGAAAATGAAATCTAGTTAGGGAGTATCTTCCTCAAATTTTTTCTGCAGAAAGACTGGAGGAGAAATAATTCCAGGATTAGAGACCTGGAAATGACTGGTGGAGCTGGTGCTTGCTGGAGTCCTGAAGTCCTTGCTCACATGCCTTTATACTGCCCAGGTGAGCACATATTAACCCTGCCATGCTGTTATTCCTATAGAAAAAGTAAAACCAAACGTAGAAAATGTGTAGGTAGCTGCAGAGTTAAGACTGTGACTGAGACACAGATCTGTACTGTTTCACTGTCTACTTGAACACCTTCTCAACTTTGCCTTGTATCTACTGTCTAAATTGTCTAAGACACGGGCCATTTTTGGCCACTGAACAGTACTTGTGCATAAGATCCCCACTTACTGTTTTTTATTTGTCATTACAACCAAAAAGTATGCTTAAATTTAAACTTCAGATTTTTTTTTTTGTCTTAGCGTGGCAGGAAATATTTTTATCAGGTTTCTTCAGCAATGCATTTATAGAGGTGAGTGATAGGTTCTGCAAGTCTTCATGACTTCTAGGGCTGGGATCCGGCTCACTTACATTATGTCATGTCTTACAGTAGGTGTTTACACGTAGGGGTAATTCTGCAGGCTGGGCACAAACAAATCATGCTGCTTGGCTTCCAGCTATCAGTGCAGAGGAGGACAGGCCTCCCATAGGTCCTGCGTTGTAGCTTCCAACCCTATGTAGATGTCTTTGACACCCCTGGGTGTCTCAGATCATGGCAGATACCGATCTTTAGGCAATCAGATCAATCTGTAGGTGTTGCCATGTGAGCTGCTGCCTGACCTCCCAGTAGAGTCAATGGAGTCAATGGCTGATATTATCCATAGGGTCTGAGAAACTATTCAACCTGGGTGGACACCTGCATTTTATAGCTGAGTGTCTCTAGACTCTTATCTCCACTGTGATGGGACCAGCTCACATGGAGACACCTATCTGAAGGCACCTATGATGACGTACTGCAATGTGCAGGCTGATTCTTACACTGCAGACTTCTGGAAAAACATATTTTCTCACACTTGGGATCCCGGCCATGGTATAGGAGTATGTGTAGTTCCACCCCTTGGGGAGGGTTAAGGGAGCTCCACTGCCCTTAGATTGTAAAAAATCTATTACTTGCTTCCGTTATCTATTTTGGAGACATCATTGCCAGAGATCTTCTTGCCCAAATATTTTAGTTTCCTCCTGCATTTTAAAGGTTAAGTGTGATAGTACATGTGTGAGGTGAATAGAATAAAACTTCCTGCAACAGCTTCCTGAGTTTATCACACCTTTCACTAAAATGAGAGGGCAATGGGAAAATAAATCTTGTCTTTTTCAAAGCTTAGATCAATAGCAAGAAGTACAAGCTGCCTTTTAAACATCCATAACAATTTATTGTTACAGTTTATTAGTAGTTCCATGCTGAGAAAATAAAAGTCTACAAAATAAATGTATGAACCACCACATCTCATGTACCATGAGCAACAGCAGCCATGGAGAAAGTACAACAGTGACGGTGTCCTTTTGACCACAATCTCTTCCAATAGTGCCATTTTGCTACCAGGCTGGGTCCTACTGATTTCTGCTTGCTCTCTGCCTGTTGTATTGAAGGTTCAAATCTCAGACATAAATATTTCTACTCTGGACCAAGAAGACCTACCAAAAGGTGAAGTACAGCTCAACTGAGATAAAGTACATGTACAGCTCCCATGCTGGAGGTGACCCGGGTTCAGACTCTCAATGTAGACATTAATAGCTAGGAAAATTAAAATGCCTAATAGTTGTCCAGTCTGTAACCCACTATTATTTGCACGTCCCTTAACAGCTGTTTGCCTCCCTTAATTTCCAAGAAACAAAAACAAAATATGGAGAGAGATCCCCTGAGCCAAGCTGGCTAGGGAAAGGAGGAAAAACCACTGGAGCAGTAGGAGACATATGACTCTGCTCTTGTTATCTGCATAAAAATGTGCATGCTAGGAGTAGATGAAATACTAGCCTTCTCCAGTGAAATTCCCTGAGCAGGACAAGCCATGCCAGCCTAACCACGGAGGTATGTTAGCAATAAGTAATATGTGCATCAACCAAATGAAGCAGAAGACCTTAGTAGTACTGCTTGCAACCTTCAGAGCAGCTGACAGGTGTGAAAATCTATCATCTATTGTGTAAATACAGATTGTTGTTTGCTCCCATACAAAATAACAGCACGTAATAGACCATTACACCTCCATCTTTATAAAGATACATAGTGCAAATAAGTCCAATTCCAACAGTAATAAAAAAGCCATGGGAAGTATAAATATCAAGGCTATGAAGTGAGAATAACTCAACAGGAATACAAACCAGTAAAACAATGACACATACACTATCACAAAACAGAAGACTACACTAAGATCTCATACGTCCTGAATGATAAGGAAACGCTTCATCCCATTTTGCTATGTCATATACCATGTAAGCTTCTATAGCTAATCTGGTCAGTCTGGGCACTGTTTAGAGTCAGTGCAGAGAAACAGGGGCCTTTAGATGGTGAATCATTTGGTCTGTATATATCTGTCTATATATCTGTGTGGGTATATATGTATGTGGCATAAATAAACATGCACATCCACATATGTATAGGCAATAGGGTGAGATGAACTGCTCTCTAAAGGCAGTTGTTCCTCCCCGTTGTCTACCTCAGCCATAGATGCTTGCATTTTGTCAGATGAACCCCATCCTACCAGGCTGAATATGGCTAAAAAGAAGCAGAAGACCATTCAAACTTCACAAATTCCCAATAATATAAGTACACGTCAAATATTGTGTGTGTTTGAGTCTGTCCTCAAATGCCTTTGCACTAGGTTCTTTGGTGCTCTGCAGCTACGAAAGGAGCTGTCAAATTAATCAACTCTCACAATCTGCCACATCCTTTTCTGAGCTGGAGGAATAATGTAGTAACTGTTGTGGAAGGGGCTAGTCCAAAATAATTGGGAAGAGGGGGGGCGATGACGAATGCATGTGTATACTGAACCATGAGGGAATCCAGTAAGATTTTCAACTTATGTGCAGAGGGTAAATGGGTTTAATTTCTTTTTCCAAGAGGAGCAGTGTGAGGAGGAGAAAAGTGTGACTGTATTTGACCCATCTGGGCAGGGAAGGGACAGGGTACATCAGGTGTCCGGCATCTCTCTGTGGGGAAGGTGGTGTGTGGGCTGTAATGACCATGCCACCATCTAACATGCTTGGTTGAACGGTCCATATGTATGCCTGGTCGCTTCTGAGAGACTGCAGTTATATTAGCAATACATCTGCTATTTGGTAGTAGGAGGAGAAGTGTTTCTGGGAAGCAGTTTCAGGCAGGGCTCCTGCCCCATCTGTCAATGATAGGGTACACTCCTTCCACCTGCACCCTGTAGGTGGAAAGTCACTCTGTCCCTATAAGAATTAATCTGTAATATTTTCTGCCTCCTTCATGCATTAGATTTGAGCGTCCAGGCTTCCTCCTCGTTTCCCACTGCTGGTCTGGGAGTCGCTGGTACAATCTGATTTCTTCTGTGGTGAGGCATTGATTTCATGAGTTTGGATCCGAACGCCACAATTCCCTGAGAAGTCTTCTCTACAGCAGGAAAAAGACTACTGCAGCTGTGAAGAGGCAGGTTTTCTATGGCTTCTTCTATATTTACTATGAGAAACCACACAGTACATTTTGCAGAAGATACCACGTAGGATCTCAGTTGCTATTTCATCTGGTATTGGCTATTTCATCACTTGTTCCACCACAGGGGCAGTGAAATGTAGATCATTCTTGCCAATTTTTCACCTAATATATTCTCAGACATCCCACAATGGCCTGGGAAATCTGCACCATGGTTGACCATCCTCACTAAAACGTGTTTCAAAGTGTTGTCTACACTTTCTATGGCTTTATCCTATTATGAACTGGTGAAAAAGCACTGCTGATGTGATTTCACAAAGTCCTTCTCCTTTTCGAGAAAAATCCACATTCAGCAGAGAACCAGAGCCCATTAGTAAGGAACATGAAGAGAAATGAGGATTAGCAAAGAGAGAGGAGAAAAGGAGAACTCCCAAATGTCAGACAGGGACATCTTGGATTAAGTAGGCTGGGGAGCCTGTGAACAGTAACAGCCTTCGTGCATCTCAGTGTAGTAATAGAAACAGCGAGGAGGCCAGACTAAAATAAGTCTGAAGCACAAAGTTGTCATGACACGACTGAGAAATCAGGGGGATGAAGGAAGAAGAATTACGTGGTCATGGTGGCAGATGCCTCACCAGACTTCCCACAGGTTAGCCCGAAAGAGAAAGACTGATTGTGTAATCTATCTGAAACCAACATATTTGCATAATTAACCTTAATTTCCCCATGGGATTCATTTTCCACCCAGTATTTGAACTGTCATTCTCAGTTCCACAATGGCTGGGATAAAGGGTGCTTTTTGATTTCAAAAGCTCTGGTTCCTCCTTTTTTTGTGCCGGTATTTAATAGCTGAGCCAGACAACCCAAAATCCAGGGCCATTCGTTTAAGTAAGTACTCAGAAATCTAAGCAGTGTAATACTGAGATAGCCGATCCAGTTGATAGCTCTTCCGCTGATAGAGATTTTTTCTTTTTAGATTTCACATTTTCCTGGTTCCGTCCCACTTACTGTATTCTCTGCTTGGTGAGTCACGCAAAGACAGCAGGAATGATAAGAACAACAAAAAAGATAGCTGTTAAAACAGAAAATCATCACAGTTAGCACCTGGTTTTATCTGTAATTATTGCAATTATTCCAACTGGGAGAAACAGGCAAGAACTGGGACAGGGGCTTATCTTGCCCCTACGCCCAGAAGCATATGTTCTTACATATTGCCCCACTTCTTTGTTCCTTGGAGCAAACAGGTCCCAGCCGGAGAGGACCTGGGCAACTAGAAAGCAGCCACGGCCAAATAACCAGGCGCTACTGATGCTGCGGCCTCTGCCATAATTTGCAATATTCCTCCTTCCCTTCCTTTATCTCACTCCATTATTCCTCCTTATTATAATGTGCGCTACAGTAGTCAGCAGACTCCAGCTGGAATCAAGAGCCCTTGTACAAAGTCTGAAGTATACACACAGTAAAAGACAATTTCTATTTTAGCAGCTAATTGTTGAATGGAAAATGGGGAAGGGGGAGAAAAACGTCTCTTCGGACTGATCTAAATGCATCAGTTCAGCTATGAGAAAATATTTTATTTGCCCATTCTTTTTTTACTCATTTGAATATGTGAAAGTAACACATCATTTAAATATTTACATTTTCCTGTTTTTTCCAGTTCAAGTTATTCACTGAATTCACAGAAAATCTCAGAGAAAGAATCTGAAAATTGCTTCATTTAAATCTAGACTTGTGGTTGATCTGTTTTCTTTTACATACCTTATGAGTCTTTGAAAACCTCTCTATAAAAAGCTTTAATCTTTAAACAGTCTGTATTTACACTTTCTTTACTGACTTCTCACCCAATACATGGACATAGATGTGTCTTGCAGTATATTAGCTCTTATAACAGAGATGGATCTCTTCGGTAGAACAGCAAATTGAAAGGCAAAGTAACTGCTCTGGAGGATGGGCTGAAGTCTGAGTCCAATTAACAAAATGGCATACCTGTCACGGGCAGTATCACAGATGAGGAAAAGGATGGATGAGTCGAATCTACAAAGAGAGAGAAATTCTTGATTTTTGTATCGATTTGCTCTTCTGGTGACGAGCATCAAAGCAGTGATGAGGATAGAGTCAAGCTAGGTCTGACAGCTCTCCCTCCGCACAGCAGACTTAATAATTGCCATGTTTGTTTCTTGGCCATCAATAGATGTTTCCAGCCTGGATAGCAACATATGTGCTGATCTGATATCTGCTAATAGTGAGCATGAAGTGAACTGTATCTTCCAGGCAATGGGATCCAGCTAAGGTCTTTATTTCATATGAGAGTGGAAAGGATGACCTTCAAGGTGCCAAGCTAGGATTTGGAAACATGGCTTCAAACAGGACCTCTTTTTCCCCAGAAATGTAAGCCAAAACTTCCTTGGTGCAAGAAATTTATTTAATTTCTCCCTTATCCTGAAAAGGAAGCTCTAAACTTGAGTCAGTATGAGACATGGGCAGGTTTTTAACAAGAGGTTCTGTAAGAGTGATCTCTTGATAAATCTCTTTGTGCTGAATGCTGGGGCGAGAACGGAGAAAGGAGAGAATATTTCTTATCTAGCCCCATTAAAGACATCACATCATAACAAAGAGAAAGGCAACACTTTGGGGGAATAAATATTTGGTGCACTACTTACAAAGACCTGACCTTGCTCAGGTCTCAGTGTACTTTTGCAGGAAACTGGATTTATTGTTTTGTTGAATTAAAGGCCAAGATGTCCTATTTCATCGTCCAGTCTCATGTTTTTCATAATCCTAATTTTCAGATATTTGTAATCTCTGACTATTCGATAGGTTGTATCATTTTCTAAGACTGGTATGTTGATGGGTTATTTCCATCATAGCAAGAAGTTCTTTCATCTTGATAGTACCAGATTTAATTATCAATGGAGGGGAAAAAAAAAAATAATAAAAAAAATCCCTGTCCTAAAAGAGGAAGAAAGGCCAAACAACAAATTCTGACTGCTGTACCTGAAACACTCTGAACCGGGCACCACAGGGAAACAGACAGATCTGTGAAGAAGGGGAGAAAGTCATGGGTCAATGCTGAAATAGTCTGTCCAGTGAGAAAGGTGATTTATTCCTACGGTCAGAGCAGCAATGAGAGGCAACGGTGGCCAAGGGTCACCTGAAAGGTCACTCTGCAGGCAAAAGGGCCTGCGCAAACCATCCTGCTCTACCACATGGCCTGGTATAGGACACAAGGGCTGGCATTCACCTGACCTATCATTAAGTAGATGTGGCCTCCAAGATAGTCCAACTCAGATGTGGACCTCAGTTGGGGGTCTTGACCCTCCATGAACAGGTCGTGACACCAATGTGATGTCAAAGCAACCATCTTACCTGGCTCAATAGTCCGTGGTGGCCACTCATCGCTATAGCTGCTGTCATTGGTGCATTGCATGTTAAGGGGGGTCCAGATGATTTGGTCATTCACCTTCTTGCATGTGCGGGTGCCAGAGGTGGGGGGTCGCTTATCAAAACCACTCTGGCATTTGAAATGTAATACTTGCCCCATGTAATATTGGTTCTTCAGTTTTAAAGAGGCATGTGGAATAGTCTTGGGAGGACCACAAAAATCTGTAGGATCACAAGGCAGCAGATGGTTAAGCAGATAAATTTTTCCTACTACTTTTGTTCTTGAAACAGCATTATTTATATTCTTACAAAATATAAACAAGTAGGGCATCCCCAGCCTTCCTAATTCTTTGTGAGGATATAAAGTACACATTTGCTTATACCATATGACTTATTCAGCCAAGGTGTTATAGCAATTGTTTCTTTCTCTCTGAGTGTCAAAATAATTAAAAACTACTCATCATCATTCTTACACTTCTTCCATGGAAATCAGTGGAAGGAGCGTTACAGTAATGAATGGGCTCTTACTTACCTTTCTGGTCAAACTCTGAAAGGTTTTCTTGCTTCTGGAGTTCAGAGCTCCGTGTTTTATTTCCTGGCTTCTGTGTAAAATCTAACTCTATTGTGGGAGCCGTTGACAACAAAATTTTCTTATCTGTGGGAGAATTTACATTTGCTGAATTACAGCAGGACCAATAGCAGAGCAAAGCCAGAGCACCAAACTTCTAGAGGCAAGATAGAATTGTTGCAAGTTTTAATTTGCAAAGATAAGCACAAATGATCATTCGTTAGAGCAGTGCCCAGATGCATCTTATACTGACTAACTCTACAGATGTAGAAAAGGGACAATAATCACTTACCAACGCACTGAAATTCTCTGTAGAGCCAAGAAGCAACGCCCTGTGTACGCTCACACCGAATTCCCAAGTACTGGCCACTTCTTCTTGTGTAGCCGTCATCACATTCATAATACAGTTTGGTCCCCAGTGGGTACGATTCAGCAGCAATATCAGCAAAGTCTGTCCTTGGAAGAGCCGGGCATGCTTCTACAAACAGAAAGCCTAAGAATCAGGATAGCCTGTGCATCTACCATATCCACTGAGGACTTCCCACATCTTTCTGTCTTACCAATACAAGATCATACCTAGAGCTCAGTTAAGTATCTAATTCTGCTCCCAGTCACAGGGCTAAAATCACAGCTGAGGGATGAAACTGGATGTCCTGAAAGGAACATGAGGGAAGCAAACCTTTGTTTCTTTGATTGTTTCTTAGCCAAGGAGAGGGTCTGAGTATCTGGTGAAACTATTCATTATTTTAAGTCAACATTTTTAACTTTAATTTTAGAACAACCTCTCCCACCAAAGCCTTCTTCACATTGAAGTTAGTTATTGCCATTGATATTATAAGTATAGATTTGTTCAGGATACAGCAAAATCCCTTGGGAGTGTCTCCACCAAGCGACATGAAGGCTGTGTTTGTCCATACTTTTTTCATTAGGAGAGGCTGATTCAACTCCCTTGTGTTTCTTCTAGAGGAGAAAGGATGCTGGAGCAAGGATGTTCTTCAGCAGCTGGGAGTGGTGGTGGGGGGCACCATGTCTATCTGCCAGATCCGGCCCCTGCTGCCTGAAGCAGGCGGTTGAACCCTTTCTTTCTGCACTCAGCAGATGGGCAGCATGAAACGCTACCAACATTTTCTTAATGAAGCTCATATCGTAGAGCTGCTGCCTGCACCGGTGAGGCATAATAAAGCAAAACTAAGTCATTAAAAGTTGCAATCATCTATAAGCAAACATTGGAAAGGGGAGTAGACTCTCAATTCTGTCTGAGCACACCAAAGAGCAACTTACTGTGAAATAAGTTTGCAAACCTAAATATAACTTGTCCCAAAACAAGGACGTGAAGTGCTGTGTCATCAGCAAATCACATCTAAATATACTTCTCAATCAGTTGGAATGAATTAAGTTAGATCATTTCAGTGCACTTGAAAAGCTTGCTGAAGCTGAGCTGGAGACCCAGAAGTTGGTAAGACACTACTTAATGATTATTTAAAGCCTAAAGGCTGAGAAATTCAAACACAAAACAGGCTGGTTGCACCAGGGCTGGCATTTGGGATCTTTGGGTGTGTGACCTGTGGCCCTTTATGCTTATGCATAATAGTAACAGTGATTATGAATAAAATTTCTTAATCATCACGTCTTCACATTTTCTGCAGCCGTAATTAATGCAGCCTTAGCAACCAGCAAGAATGACTGTGAAAGGGCCTTGAATGCTCATCATCTGGCATCTGCCCTTGACTCCCAAAGTGCCCTCTCCTTGAAACAAAGCCATGCTTTGCTGACAGCAACCCAATCAGTGACTCTCAGACCCAGTCCTGCAACGCCCTTTTCTTTCAGAGTCACCCATCATTTTCTCGCTTTGATATGTTCTGCCCTTTTTACTTTTCATTATCTTGCCACTTAGTGAAAGTCACAAAGTTTGAGGAAGGCAGCAACGAAAAGTATTGTGAGTGACTTAACAGCTGAGCTTGGTAAGGGATATTTTAATCCCCTTGTATCTTTGTGTTATCAAAGGATTCACCATGTGAACTACATCAGACTGTGGCTTCGAGAGAAGCGACTGTACCCGAAATAGTTAACCACATGGTTTACCACAGACTGTCAGGGTGATTAAAATTAAAGAGTTATCAGATTAGCAGCAAGTTGAGATCACGTACTCTCACTTTCCCTGAAAGCTAAAAGCATGTTTCCCTCAAGACTTCAAAAGCCTCTTTGAAGCAGACTGCAGATCTGAATCTCAGCACGAGGCACTCAAACCTACAACTCTTTAGTGTCTTCTTAAGAAAACCCACAGTATTTAGCCTACTCATCATAAAGGGCAACTGTTGTTTTAATCAATGATCAGATGAAGTTAAGTTCCTCTGAACTTGCAAACGTCAGATATGGATTGTGCAGAAATGGTGCACATGGGTGATAGCGAGCAATACCCACCAAGCTGGCACTCTCAGATCAACTCATCAACCTTGCAGCTGGATCTCACACAACATCCACATCACGCAATTTCTTGTCTTCTCACATCTAAACCACTGCAGTATCTATTTGTTCGGCCTTTGCAACCATATTCCTGTCTCTGATCTAGAAAGCATTTGGAAAGATTAATTTCCTAGGTCTCATTGTGACCTTCTGTTTGCTTCCCTCTGTTGACTTCTAACTGCTTCCCCGTCACGTCAAATATTTTGCTCCCATTTTCAAGAACTTTCTGCTTATCAACCATCATAACCTTTCAAAACATTGGCTTCTGTTTGCATGCTAGACCTCCTCACCAATGTGTTTGACATCGAAGTCATTAGCTTTTGGGTTTATTGTTGTACCAGTCCTCACATTGCGAGGAGCTGTGCATGATTACGGACATTTCAAGATATCCATTGCCGTTATCCCCCTTCATTGTTGTGCTGGTTTTGGCTGGGATAGAGTTAATTTTCTTCACAGTAGCTAGTACGGGGCTGTGTTTTGGATTTGTGCTGAAAACAGTGTTGATGACACAGGGATGTTTTTGTTATTGCTGAGCAGTGCTTACACAGGGTCAAGCCTTTTCTGCTTCTTCTACCACCCCACCAGTGGGATGGCTGGGGGTGCACAAGGAGTTGGGAGGGGACACAGCTGAGACAGCTGACACCAACTGACCAAAGGGATATTCCATACCATATGACGTCATGCTCAGCAGGTAAGGGGCTGGGGGAAGAAGAAGGAAGCAGGGAACACACTCGGAGTGATGACGCTTGTCTTCCCAAGCAACTATTACATGTAATGGAGCCCTGCTTGCCTGGAGATGGCTGAACACCTGCCTGCCCATGGGAAGTGGGGAATGAATTCCTTGTTTTGCTTTGCTTGTGTGTGTGGCTTTTGCTTTACTTATTAAACTGTCTTTATCTCAACCCACGAGTTTTCTCACTTTTACTCTTGCGATTCTCTCCCCCATCCCACTGTAGGGGGACTGAGCAAGCGGCTGCGTGGGGCTTAGTTGCTAGTTGGGTTAAACCATGACAGTACTTTTTGGCACCCAACACGGGGCTCGGAAGGTTCAAGATAATGACAGATTTGATTGGAATGTGCTAGATTGAGTTTATAGCTGTTATTGCTGTTTAGCTATTAGTTGGTAGGCTCCTGTGCTTGCCATGGGGCTTGCTGCCTTACTGAATAGTAGGGTCCAGTGCTTGGTAGTGGCTGCTTTTTGCTTTCGCTGCTCACTGCAGTGCTGCACTGCTTATCATCTCGCTGTGCTGTGCCTGGGAACATTTTGATAACAGCAATGATGATGTGCCTGGGCTGGCAGATGACATCGCTGCTGTTTCTGCGCTGCTGTGCTGGACAGGCTGGAACTCCTGTGTGAGCTTGAGTCGAAGGGACTGTGACCTATGGATGAGTCCATGTGGGAGCAGGACACCCCAAAGTGTCTGTGGCTGTGAATAAGTCCACACCAGAGCCAGTACATCTCAAAGCATCTGTGGCCATGGTTATGTCTGTGCTACAGCCGGTATAGCTCTAAAAGGATTGTGGCCCAAGAATAAGTTCACACTGGAGAAGGTACACCTCAAAGAATCTGTGGCTGTGGATAAGTCCATGCTGCAGCAGGTACACATTGAAGCATCAGTGACTGTTCATGAGGTCATGGTGGAGCGCCTCAAAGTGTGTGGCCATGGATAAGCCCATGACAGGGCAGGTTTACTTCTGAAGGGACTGAAAGGAGTGTGGCTGTGGGTAAGGCCATGCTGGAGCAGGTGTATCTCTGAGGACATTGTGGCCCATGGATAAGCCATGCTAGAACAGGTGCACCTCAGAGTGACTGTGGCTGTGGATATGTCTATGCTGCAGCAGGCATAACTCTGAAAGCATTGTGGCTCATAGATAAGGCTCCACATGGAGCAGGTACACCCCAAAGGGACTGCAGTCTCTGGATAAGTCCAAGACAGAGCAGGGGCAAGGGAACGAGTTTATTGCAATGTTAAACCCAATGGTCTGGTGCAAAGGGACCAGAGGTGGAGATTGTAGTAGATATACCTTTAAATTGTTGTAACTTGGGATTTGAGTTGCATGTTACAGGAATTACTATAGCAGGAACCCCTTGTTGCTAGCCAGGCTAGGAGCAAGGGGAGGAGTTCATTGCAACGTTAAACGCTATAACCTGGCCCAAAGGGACCAGGGATGGAGATTGTAATGGATATACCTTTAAATTGTTGTAACCCATGATTTGAGTGGCATGTTATAGGAATTACTGTAGCAGGAACCACCTGAACCAATGGAGGACAAGCCTTGCAAGAAGCAGTGAAAGTTCAGCAGAGACCAACCTGAGCTGGCTTTGGTGCCAAATAACTCCAGGCAACACACCACTTCTCCTGTCCTGAGTGACCACCATAATGGAGCCCAAAGTCATGGGCTACATGAACTCAGTGGACGTTTTGTGGACATTTTCTAGACACTAAAAAACATTTTACAAGGATGTTCCATAGACTAAGGGAATGATACCTGCATATTTTATCAAAGGGTGAGAAGGAAGGGGGGTGTGTGTGTGTGTTAATGAGGATGTATTGGATAGCATGGGAGCTGAGCACGACAGAAATGGTATGGAATAAGGAGTGGAGAATGTGCTGGTTTTGGCTGAGATAAAGTTAATTTTCTTCATAGTAGCTGTGGAGATTTAACCTTGGCTGGATGCCAGATGCCCACCAAGCCACTCTATCACTCCCTCTCTTCAACAGGACAGGGAGGGTAGAAAAATAAGATGGGAAAAAAACCCAAACTCTTGGGTCAAGATGAAGACAGTTTAATAAATCAAAAGCAAAAGGCTGCACACTGAAGCAAAGCAAAACCAAAATATTTATTCTTTACTTCCCAACAGCAATGTCCAGCCACCTCCTAGGAAGCAGGGCTTCAGTATGCGTAGTAGTTGCTCCAGAAGACAAACGAATGCCCCCACTTTCTCCCTCTTTCTCTCAGCTTCTTATTGCTGAGCAGATGTCATATGGTGTGGAATATCCCTTTGGTCAGTTTGGGTTAGCTGTCCTGACTGTGTGCCCTCCCAACATCTTGGCCACCTGCAGCCTACTGGTGAGGGAGGTGAAATGTTGGAGAGACAGCCTTGATGTCTGCCAGCACTGCTCCGCAGTAGCCAAAACACTGGTGTGTTATCAACACCTTGCTCACTACCAACACACAGCACAGCACCATGAGGGCTGCTATGGGAAAATTAACTCCATCTCAGCCAGACGCAGTTGCTCGTATGGGGCTGTGTTTTGGATTTGTGCTGAAAACAGTGTTGATGACACAGGGATGTTTTTGTTATTGCTGAGCAGTGCTTACACAGGGTCAAGCCTTTTCTGCTTCTTCTACCACCCCACCAGTGGGATGGCTGGGGGTGCACAAGGAGTTGGGAGGGGACACAGCTGAGACAGCTGACACCAACTGACCAAAGGGATATTCCATACCATATGACGTCATGCTCAGCAGGTAAGGGGCTGGGGGAAGAAGAAGGAAGCAGGGAACACACTCGGAGTGATGACGCTTGTCTTCCCAAGCAACTATTACATGTAATGGAGCCCTGCTTGCCTGGAGATGGCTGAACACCTGCCTGCCCATGGGAAATGGTGAATGAATTCCTTGTTTTGCTTTGCTTGTGCATGGCTTTTGCTTTACTTATTAAACTGTCTTTATCTCAACCCACGAGTTTTCTCACTTTTACTCTTGCGATTCTCTCCTCCATCCCACCTGTGGGGAGTGAGTGAGCGGCTGCATGGTACTTAGCTGCCAGCCGGGGTTAAACCACAATTGTCTTTAAGTATCTTATATATCTTCAGAGGTGCTTTTCTTTAAGTGTCTCTTACCCATCTTTCAAGAACAGGTAGGCACCAAACATGCTGATCAATGTTACTTCTGTACTTTCTTGCCTTACATTTGGATCCTAAACTTCCTGTGTTGGTCAGCTGTTTGTACCATGCATATACAAAAAAGTCCTAATTATCAGCCAGGACTCCAGGCACTGTGGCAGTAGACGTGATAATAACTCTTGATAATGACTGCACACTCAGCAAAGTCTATCTGAGAATGGAAGCTACAGTTTGGCCATCAAACTCAGAAGAGCTCCCAGTGCATTGACATTTAGCACCATCGCAATTTCAAGCTAATTGCTGTATTCGAACTCCCACCAGGGAAGAATAAGCATCCCCCAAAGCTGCAGAGGCCATAGGTGGTGACATATAGGTGTGCAGGGGTGTTTCATGGCACTGGACCTCCGGGCATTGTGTGGGAAGACTGTGCAGAGAGGAAGCAGACCTAGTGAGGTTTGGATCATACTGCCTACACAGAATGTCCTCCAGAGTGAATCATCCCAGAACTTCATTCAGTCTTTGTGCTAGAGGAAACTGCATGATTTACCCCTAAAAAACCCAACATCCCTGCCGTGTGGGTGATAAAAGAGCCAAAGGATGGGAAGAAGCCAGGAAACTAGGGAATGGCAGTGTAGATTTACTCCTTGACTAGAGTTCTGACTTTTATCAGAGATTATCTTTGCTTTTTTTGGCTGTTTTTCACCCGATTGGGAATTAGTCTGTCAATGCATTTGAATTGGTGTGACAGGAAAATATAAATCTTATAAAGGGTTAGCACACCTAGGTGTAACCTGCCTCGTAGGCTCTGGTGGCCCAGGTTTTGCACAGCCCAACTTCCCTGTGGATGCTGCATCCCTCCACAGCTGCTCCAGGGCTACTCTCCTACTAGTGTTGGTTTAAAGACTGCCCTCACATCACCTTCAAATCTCCTCTTGGGCTTTTGTTTGCCTCCTCATTTTATCTCCCCACATCCTCCAATTCTCCATCCCCATGACAAGGTGCTGTGTGTCCATATTTCCTTCTCTTTCAGTCTCAATGTCCTCCATCTTCCCTTTCCTTCATTCACAAGGTTCATCAGCCACCACCTACCATTCTCACCTCCTACACCCCAAAAGTGCCCTGTGACTCCATTTCTTTGCACTTAGAGGTACTAACGTGATGGATTGAAATGGGACAAACAGAAAGGTTGATGTAATTACGTTCATGGGCTTTAGCACTGATATCGGTTGCAGAATTGCTAGAATCCATAGCTCTCCTATGGCAGCTGGGAATCCACATTTCTCCCCATATTAGTGGATTTTTGGTGCCTACAGCATTTCCGGAACTTTTGGAACTGGTTTCAGGTATTGTCATATAGTGAATGGAGACATGCCCTTGGAATTGGGAGGAGACTAGTGAATTCAGATGATAGACATCTGTGAAACATAAAAAATAAAAAGTAGTTGTTGCATCCTCTGTTGCAAAATTAAGTTTGATAAGTTTTCTGAGACCTGCAAGCCACTCCTTGTCATTTGAGCCACCAGATAGGTGGGATTCCTGCTATTCCTGCTTAAGTAACGGTGCCTGGTGCCATTTGAGGTATCTTTGGGCAACTGGGACCTCCACATAAGCTGCCAGATATCACATAGGAGTTATTGGAGGCTGGTGCCATGTAGAATACCCAGCCATGCCATTTTTTGCAAGTTCATTGCCATGTGCTAAATAAAGTTTAACTACCTTTGTTTACCCTCAGCATCTAGCATCATTATTTAGGCTCAGTGGAAAGAAACCCACTAGCTAAATCACCATCAGTTCTTTCAGTGCTTCGGCTTCTTTTCTGAGGTTTCCCATTCAAATACATTACTGACCCAACACAAATCTGCTCATAGTAGACATGCTGGCAATATTAAGATTTATGAAGCTCTCCGGCCTATTTCTCTTTCATGTCTGAGTTGGCAGAGCAGTGTGTTACAGAAGGTATCAAAACAATACATTTTGTCCAGAAGAAGTGAATGGGAAAAATTTCTAACAGGCATTTTTAGTATTAGGCAAACACAGACAGTGAGTCATGTCACAGTAACCTAAACTCAGAATTTCCTCTGTCATGTGGCTGTGTGTCACCAGCGTTGACATTATTCTGATGTCAAGTTAAAAAGGCAAGGTGCAAAAATAGGACAATTTTCCCCTGAATACAAAGGTGGTAAGATGGGATTGGTAGGAAACCGGCTGTTCTGAAGAACTGGGTGGAAGCAGTGGAAGAAATGAGGCAGTTTGCACACCTGCCCTGTTCAGAGATGAAGAGAGCCTCTCCCCAGAGATACCAAGAAATCAAACCATGCCAAAATGAAGACATTTCCCCAGATGTGCCTGAAAAGCTAATTCAGCCCTGGGGGTTCATATGGTATCTGAAATTATGTGCTCTCTGGATAGAGCATGTCTCTCGCAGATGAAACTGATCTGAGTGAAGAGAAGAAATTGATACCAGCAACTGGACTGAAATGGTAATGAACTTTTTCTAACTTTAAAACTTTTTCCCAAAGGGTCTGTTAACAAACTAGCTACAGCTCTGCCCACTTCCTTCCTCTCTGATCAATGTCATTTATTGTCTACGTGGATTTGTAAGCTGGCAATAAATCCCAGCTCTGGGGCTGGGATGCAGACCTGAAATTTATGGTACTTTGCCTGTGAGATTTTGGTCAGCTATACTGCAGGTTACACAGACATTCTCCTACAAAGTCATCTGAGTAGTAATCAGTCTGCAATTTAAGTGACAGAAATACAATGCTGATGAAATCACCAGGCACAAGATTTAATGCAAACAGTGATGGAGGAGAGATCAGCCTTATGGGGCAGGCGATGGGGTTTAATATTGCTATCAATGGAGAAGAGACATGTCTTATTCTAAGGAGTAGGGAATTCAGTGCCTGCTGAGTTTGCTGTACTAGAAGATGTCTCTGTTGGAAAGACAGTGTAAAATAAACTGGAATATGAACCATCAGGAGCTGTCCATTAACTCTTTCTAGGACCATAGAAAATTAGGTTTGGGAGAGATGCACTTCTCTTCTCTCTTGGCTTAATCATGCTAACCAGCTCTTTGCCATTGACCTAGGCAGTGGGATCTAATGCTAAAAAAAGATGTCCAATATACAGCAAGGCTAGAGTTGGTTTGACAGTGGACTGAGCTTTCTCTTGCTAAGTGTAATTTAGCCTCAGAAACATGCCTTCTGAGCCCCTTCTGTAAGAAGTGGAGCTGGGCAGACCTCTCTACAGCACAGCAGACACCTAACAAGTTCTCCAAAGCAAGGGTTTAAGGTGCTTCTCTCTATCGGCTGCAGTGGTGGAAGAATGCTCTTACATGCTCAGATCAATAATTAATGTTATTTAGCTAATGCATTGATATTGTTTTAAAGCTTGCTTTGCTGTGAGTTCCCAGAAAAGCAGCCTGAAGACCTTGTTGTATCTTCCACTGACCCAGATGTTTCTTGACTAAACGTCTACCCCTCCTCTTCCTAAACACAACTATCCCCATACATCACCGATTTACTCCTGGTTTAAGGCATGGACTGAGTGCCACCCAGCCAACAAAAAGCAGACATTTCAATTCCAGGTGCAGTCACTAGAAAGAGACTTACCAAACACGACTCATTGCACCCTTATCTGCAAGCTGGTAGAAGAATTGTGCCCTGAAAGTGCTACTGTCTCTGCCCTGGCTGTGACGGGGGTCCACATGTCCAGCTCAGTGGAGATGTTGATGGTGCGGATGGCTGAAGTTAAGTGAGATGAATTTCACGCCTGCCCTGGCAGGGAGGCTGGGCTGGGCGCTTGGACTGCAAATGTGGAACTGGAAGAGGGAGCATTAGGAAAGAGGGAGAGTGTTTCCTAAGGCAGGGAGAGGGAGGAAAACTAGCCCAAGCACAGTGCACTGCATAGAAAATGTGTGAAGCAGAGAATGGGGAACATTTGTTTTTCTTATTCTGGGTGTTTATAACCTTCTTGGTTCTGTGGTAAAGCCACAGAGCTCAAACTCTTTAAAGGCAACCACTGCACATGGTAGCATAGCCGAACACAGTGTCTGGTTTTGAGAATACTGTACGTGGAAGCCTTGTTTTGGTGTGTGACATTTGGGTTTTGAATAGGTTTGGCTGCATTTATTTTCACTTAAATCTATGACTTCAGTAACACCCTTCAGTATTTTCATCTAAGGGGAAAAGCACATTACTGAGAAATAGAATTAGCTTTTTAAACAGCAAAAGGAATTCAGATCCTTTTCTTAGGCTGGAACTTTATCACCCTTGCCTTTTGTTGGGTTGGAAGGGCAGTAGAGAATATCCTCTCCAAAAATAATTGAACTGGCTGACAAGCACGTATCCCAGTCTTGGTTAACAGTGAAAAAAGGTTTGATGGGACTCTTTTGATTTCAAATGTGGCTTTAGGACTCATCTCATTTGACTTGTGGCCTCAGCACAGTAATTGAGCTTTTTGCTGGAGCAAAAGAGTGTGATGGAAATTATTTGCTAATGTTGATGGTTTTAATGGCCTTGTAATGCGTGAAACTTTTTCCATATGAAGAGGGCTGATATTTTTCTCAGGGCTTGCACTTTACAAATGGAGAACATAAAGCAGCAGATGACAGAGTGCTGCTACCCTGGCAGGGCTGAGGAACAGAGAGTCAAGTGAACAAAGTTACGGAAGGACTTTGGAAATGTGAGTTTTGGAGAAGCATTGGAGGAGGTAGAGAAAAAACTCAGTAAACCAGGTTGTTCCAAGACTCAGGACCAGGGTCAGGAGATGGTAACAATGGGTAGAAAACATCCAACAGCTGGGCTTTGAAGATGCAATTAATGCAACAGGAAAAACAGGAGCAACAAAGCTGAACATGAAGAAAGCAGGGAGACCAAAATTGCAACACTCTGAAGGCACTCGTGAGCAGTCAAAGGTAGTGGCCTTCTAGCAGTAGCTGAAGAGTGGATTTTTTTCTGTGATAAAAGGGAAGGACATAACATCTCATTTCTGATGAGGCAGGGGAAAATTTCTCCATCTCAAAGCAGAAGCAAATACTGCAGGATCTGTCTGTAACATCTGCTTTTCCTCAGCAGGATCACAATTTTAATTTTATTTTTTTTCATTTTATTTTAGCTGTATGTTGGGCACTGCTGCTGGGTGCCACTGTAGCTGGGAGGTTTATAAAGGTATCTGCTCTCTGGTTGACCTTACAAGAAGCACTTGCACGTGTTTGACAACTTTAATTTATTCTACATTGCATTGCAAATCCATGGGAGCGAGCACTAATATGCAAGTATAATGGGGAAGAAATTCCTCTCATTTAAATGACTGAGATCTGGTACCCATCTTGTGTGAATGAAATTCAGTTGAATGAAATTCTGTCTTTTGTGAGTTTTAATCCTTTCCAGGTTTAACTTGCAAATCTATTCAGTCTATTCCTGTAAGATGAATAGCAAGATGGAAAGGTCTTAGGAGCACAGACCGGCTTTTATCTTGTATTTGACCTTCACCTAGTATACTTCAAGCCTCATCCATGCCTGCAGCTTCTAGGCACTGCTGCTGCGCAGAGTAAATGAGATATATGTCATGCTCTTCATGAGAAAATCACTATTTCTCTTATCCTCTTTAGCACTAAGGTGTAGTTTAATTTTTACTAAATGAATGATCATCCCATGCCTTAGTTTCTCCAGATATATATCAGAGGACATTGCCCTCTCAAAGCACTTTGAGATCTATCAGTGAAACTGCTCTGTAAAACAGGCTTTTTATTTTCTTTTTCCCCTGATGATATTTATTCTTGATAGTGCATTTTGCCAGACATCCTCTTGCAAACATCTATGGCAGGATCTGTTTACAAAACTGAACTTGCAGGGCTGGGACGAGCTGAAAAGACTAAGGCAAAATGCCACGAATAGCATCGTATGAATTGAGATATAGTTGATTTTTGACCAGTTTGACCTAGCTTCCTTCCCTTTTCTTTGCTTATGGCTGTTCCCTGGTCTCCTTGTTGATCCCCCTAAGGAATTAAAAACAATAGGTCTTAACAGCCACAATACTTCCGGCATCTCTACAATAAAAAACCCTGATTTGGTAAAAAGTGGTGCTTCTACTGTAGTGTATTATTTGCGGGGAGAAATTTTTTTAAATCTCTATAAATACTAGGTTTAAATATTGGGAGAGACATTGAAAATAAATACAGGAAGCTGAGGAAAGAAGAGCTTACAGTGAAGAATGCAATGCTATGCATTTATTCATTCATCAAAGAATTAAATCACACCAAACTGCATAAAATGCAGCTGCTCTAACACCCCTCTATTTAAAAAAAAATAAAATAACAAAAAAACAAAGAAAACCTACAAACCAGAAAGATTTCTTATAAACGAGAAATCTCATAACCTGTCCCAGGCAGAGTAATACAGAAAATGTGATATAGGGGACCTGACTCATCCCAGAACTGCTCCTAGTTACATATCTCTGCCCAAACTTCTCGCAGTGATGCTCTTGCACACAGCACTTAAACGCTTGCCATGGGCACTGGCACTTCATTTGGCAATGAAAATGCCCTATGAAGGAAAAGGCACAGCGTTTACTGGCAAAATACTTTAATGAGAAAACAGTCACCTGGAGGTTAAATATTTGTGAAGGTACTTCCTGCATTAATGAGTTCAGTTATAAGAAACACGTTTTTCCCTTGAGATGCCCTGTCCCTAGTAAAATTCGCAGCCCTGCTAGAGATGATCCATTAGCAGTTGTAGTAGCATTGTATCTGAGAACCTACCTTAGCCTGTATCTGCTCATACCTCTCAAGCTGGGCATCAGCAGCAGATACAGAAGGAAACATCCCATTTATGGAGCACTGAGAATGTAAGATATTCTTTTTTCCCTCTGGACAAAGCAGTTTAAATGGAAATATGCTAATATATCACCAGACCGCTTCTCGATCCACGCACTTGTCACAATAAATAAGCCAAATATAAGCAGTATCACAATTTATAAATGTGTAAAATTATGCTGAATGAATTAGCTGCCTCCGTTCACAGTTTATAGGCACTACTAGTTGGGAGGCGTGGCTGAAAGCGTACTTGGTATCTATAGTACCCATAGCAAACTTAGATGGCAGCTTTCAACTAATAGCATTGCTATCAATTCTACCTACAGAGGGACTGACATTTCAGTGTCTATTTTTATATTTCCTAAGGTCGCATGCAAAATGGAAAAAAACAAAGAGCTACCTAAGGTGCACAAGGCTGCTTTGATCTGCCCACCGTGCCAGTGATGGGTTGGAGGATGCACACATTACTCAGACACAAAATACCCCATAGTGCTTGGGATTGTCTGCAGTTGATGGTTTGTGGGCACAAAACCCATTTCTCTCATTTCCTTAGAATCACAAATTCCTTAAGCTCTTAACATCTTTCCTTACCTGAAAGGAGTCAGGATGTTGCAAACATCCTCCAGCAGCCACCACAAAAAAGCAAATCATATTTTCCCTCCCCAAAAGGCAGAAATACTCTTACCTGGCTTGTTCCCCTTGACGGATCCAAACAAGAGCCACATCAAAAGGCACTTGAGCTCCATGGGACTTGTTCACATCTTTTCTCCGCAACACCGAGGATGGTGAAGTTTCTCAGAAGCGATGAGCTGGTGCTGACCTAGCTCAGGAACTGCCTACTGCCTGGTTACACCGGTGGGGAGCATCACCTTGTGTGCGCAGCGAGGACTTTGGTCAGCAAATCGTCATTTCGCTGTATGGCTCCACAAGAGAGAATACAGGCTGCTCTCTGTTCAGGTATTAGTAGCTTTTATCCAGGAAATCGAACTTAATGCTCGGTCTGGCGTAGCGTGCTGTCGTGTAGGAAGTGGTTTGACACATCAGAGCTACTGACTCCAGAGCTGTTCCAGTACAGCTGAGGTCACTAGAAAGGGGCGAGATTTTAATGGCTTTGTGCAGCCACTCAACCCCAAATCTGTGGTTGGACAGGCATTCGAGAGGGACCATCGCTATAGAATATATGTCCAGTATGTGACAGTGGACCTCAGACACCCTCTGTGGTCTCTACCTAAAAAAAAAAGGTCTCATGGAGTATCATTTTGGCTTTTTAGAGGTTTTCACCTGGTGATGACAAAGCCGCACTCCATTCATTTTTTGATATATGCATGTTTGCAGTTTCTCTCATTGACAGCTGAGCTTCTGAAGGATGGACAGTTTGATCAAAAAAAAAATCTATGAGGATGAAGCTGGCAGGTTTGGAAAGGCTTTCTCTTGTTCCTAAATTGTCAAGGCTTGTCATGCTTCAGTGAAATTGGTTCTTCCAAACATCAATGGGAAACTGGAAATTATCAAGGAAGTATCACACTTTATGTAGTTTTTCTACAGCCATTTCCACAGAAATTATTAACTGTTAGTACCTAGATAATTAGTTGGGATAGACTATAGAAAACCAGATTTAAATTTTCTATGGTAGTCTATCATGATTATCACATGCTGGACATTTACTTCTCCTTTATAAATCTTTAATGAATGAAGTCTTCCTAACAGGTATGCTAAGAAATAGATGTGATACATTTTTAAATGCCTCTACAGCTACATCCATCAGTCATAGCCACAGACACGGAGGATGCTGTGTTAGTATCTCTGTTCCTCACTATCAGACACTCTCCTGTCCTCACACCCATAAGGGTGATGGTCCTGTGAAAGGCAGCTTTTTTTTGAGTGAGATCCAAACCAGACCTTTTTGGGGTGGTGAATGAAGGTGCCATATCTATGGGGGGTTGCACAAATATGCCTCTTCTCCCCCAGCACGTGGAAAGGTGCAAGACTTTAGGCAGTGCTCAGGAGAGCAGTAAACAGAAGAGATGCTACAGCCCCTTCTCTCCCTCTTCTGATAAATCTTCCTCTGCCCTTTTCATTAAATCTTTTGAGCAGCTTCACTGATGCAGATGACAAGCTCTCTTGGAGGGTCTGTTGGCAATGAAGCTTTGGCCCGGAGATTACTGCCCAAACTCAAATGCAACAGGGGACAGAGAAAAAATAAGACTTTGGAGCAACTTCTATGGGTAAAATGCTTTGCTCACGCCAGGGATGCTCCATGCTCCACAGATATTTACTACCTTTGCTTTAGTACCAAATCATCTTCCAGATTTAATGGCATAATAGGAAACACTCATGCCGAAGCCCACTGAAGGACTTTGAGAGATTTGTTCTTGAAATACCTGTCTGAAAAGTCTTCAACTCCCAATTCTTCACTTTTTTCCAAGATACCTGAAGATATGCAACTGCACATGCAGAACTGCAGCCATCTTGGTTGGTAAAACATATTTGTTACATTGCCTGGAAAGAAATCTCAGACTTTTTATCACAAGTTGTCTTCTCTTATTAAACATAGGGTCTGTTCTTTGGAGGTGCAGGGATTTACTCCCCAGCATCTCCTTCTATTTCTTGCCTGGTCAAACTATTTAATTTCATAGCTATTTGCATGATGGAGACAAAGACTGGGGACCTTTTCTGTAGTCCTTCAGCTCAATCTGCCCCTCTCAGCTATTCAAAATCCTGCCAGTCAGTTAATGATTGCAAACTCTGAGCAGAGGGCAGCAGTTTGGACTGCAGATGCAGATTCTCAACAACCTGAATTTTTCCTTTGGTCTTTTTTCTGCAAGTGACCTGAGATGCGCTCCCTCTTCCCTACAGCCATTTGCTTTCAAGCAGCAAATTTCAGTGTAGGTGGAAAATAGCCATTAAGATTTTATTAGAAAAGCTGAGTTTTTACCCTAGCAAGAACATGCAATGTACAGTCAGTTGTTGTACTGGAAGGAACAGTGACCCCGGGTGGCTAATTGTTAAAAGCACGGTTTGCATGAGAAAGATCCGTAACTTGGCATTTAGACCTTTGAAAGGTCAGAAAAAAACGGTTACCGCTTGTGAGAGCAATTAGTTAGGTCAGCTTTGTGAAATAGGTCAGCTAGCTGAACGATTCCAGGAAAAAACAGTGCTGCTTCTGCCAGCAACTGACACAGAGCAGAGGAAGGCAGAGAAGGGGAAGGTGAGAACAGAGGGACCTGGCAAAGGGGAAAGTCATCAAGGCACAGAAAGAACAGGGGGTTATGAGGAAAAATAAACCCTAATTAGCATTATAATTTAGATTATTAACATTAGATGTTAGCAACAAAGGTGTGTGGCAATAAAGGAGGGGAGGCGCTGGGAAAACTCAGTGGAAACCTGGAAAGTGTTGGAGGGAAATAGGAGCATCCGGAGCATCTAGGAAGGTACAGGGGGAAAAAGGAGGTGCTGGTGTCTCTGTTGGTTGTTGACTTTCTTCCATTGATCACAAGAGTTTTGCTGCTCAGAGAAGTCCTTTTTTTCAGCAGAGACCTTGGAGGAAAAGAGATTGTCACATGGCCCAGGTCACCACAGACAAGATTATGAAGGTTATTTTTATACAATGCCACAAGACCAAGAAAGATGCAGAAATGGAGTTGCCAGGAAGTAAAACACAAACACAGCTCCAGCCTTCTTTAGGTCTAGGTTTAACAAGGGCCTTTTGAAATCCTGCAAGTGGTTTTAAAACTCTTCATGCACAAATTCATTTGGTCTAGAGTTCTGAGTAGCGGAGGCTGTAAGTAGATTTTACAGTGTATCTGGTGCAGTTTTATCTCATGGAAAAAAACAACAAAACAAACAACAACAACAAAAAACCCAGAATCATTCAGAGGTTAAGGAGAAAACAAAAATTCATAGATGCTTGTATTGAGATCTCCTGAGATTTGGGGAGACTTGGCTCATTTACATTATCATCTCAAATAAAGCAAAGTGGTATTAAATTTTCAGTTGGGCATTGCTTGTTTTATAAAACCATTGATATTGCAAGCAAAACCAAGCCAGGTTAAAGAAAGGACACCACTACAATCTTATTGCAACTCTGCCCAGTTCAAAGCAGTGGTAAATAGTGGTAAATAGAGGTATGGGGAAGCTCTAGTTATACCACGTGCTAGAAATGATAATCAGAGATTTTTTCACCCAACCTAATTATTTATAAAGGCCAAACTGTTTTTAAGTGCTTTTTATTTCCCATAAAAGTGAGACAGAGCTGACATGAGCACACAAATTTTACATCTTAAAAGGACCATATTTGCATGGTCAACAAGGATTTAGGTTTGAGTCAAGGGAGAGTTGTATGGTCAATGTAGTTGTCAAAGTTCCCCCTTGAATCAATGGAGAGAGTCAAAAAGTGCATCTAGAGAGTGATTCACCTCCTCTTCTGGACATCAGCATCTATGGGATGAATCACCCATCCAAACTTCTGTCCTTCCTTCCCATCTGCAGACAACCGTTAAACCAGCATAACTAGTTTAAACGAAACACAGGCCTTTTAGGCAGCTACAGCTGGATGAGACAAATCCACCCTGAAAATACATACTGAATTTCAAAAGAGAATTTCAATTGCTTATTTAGTGACTGAGAACAGTCTTCCCTGTCGAACGTTCTGGACATGGTTCATTATGCTCTTATTAACTATTCCTTTCACTGATGCCAAGTTCTGTGATAAATACGTGAGGACCATAAAACTGAAAGGGAACCTTGAGGGCGCAGGATTCAATGTTGGGATAAATCCATCCTTTTATCTGTTTTAAACTGATCTCCTACTAAATGTCTCCTGGTTCTGTTATTGTGGGATTTGGTGGCTAATGGTCTGCATTCATCATATCCCTCACCTCCACGATACAGTTAACCCACCCACATCCTCCCCCTGTCCGTGTTGAACAGTCCTAGACCTTTGCTGTCTCTCCTTGTAAGGCAACTGCTTCTTCCCCATGATTATTTTAGTCGTCCTTGGACTTTCTCCAAATCCACTAGATCCTTTCTGAGATGTAGAGACCACGATGGCACCAGCTGCTCCATATGTAGGCCCACCAAGTTTTTATATGGCAGCAAAATGATCTTCTCTGTCCCATTCTCAATGACAACAGCCAACATTGTTTTGGCTTTTTTGGGTGTTGGTGGTGTTTTCCAAAATCATCAGGTCAGCATGCAAACATCCCCTAGTATTTCCCTGTGGGAATCAAGCACCAAGCGTATTATTATCATTATTGCAGTAAAACAGTGTCTAATGAGCAGATCTGGAGGAGACTTAATTTTTAAACTTATTGTCCTTAGGTGTAAGTGTCTGGCTGAGCTTCTGGCTTACATGAAAAACTCTTTGAATATATTTAGTTTCCATGTAGTGAGGACTGCCACAACTTCATTAACACAGCAATGCCTACATTGGGTTCTTTTATACTTTCCCATGCAAATACAGATGCATAGTACAGATAACTTTCTTCTATAGATATTCTTATTTTCAATCATCATTCCTCTGGCCTGAGCAGAAAAATTTCAGGACCTTAAAATAAACTGATAAATTAAGTATATTATTGCATGTTCATATTTGTTCCTTCCCTTCTCCTTTTTATTACCATCAAGTTATAGTTAATCAATTATACTTAATCCTGTAAAGGGCACAAGCCTTAAGACAGCCTCTGTAGTGAGCTCCTTACCCAAGACACCCTGCCTCTTTGCTTGTCTTTAGTAAGAATGTTTACACTATCTGTCAAGTAAGGGAGGTATAACCTAGTTGAATTATAAAGTGAGTAGAAAATTGATTGGAAAATCCCTGAAAAGAAAATGCCCTTAAAATGACTCAAAACTGTGTCAAATGGAAGAGCATATTGAGTGGCACCGATTAACTGTCAGAAGAGAAGAATGTATTGAAAGGTGTTCCCCAGGTTGTAACGTGGGTCTTAGGCTATTCAGTATTTTCAACCATTATCTGGATGACAGATACAGACAATCTTTACTGCATTTGCAGAAGATGATAAGCCAGGAGAGACCATGCATACATTAGAGAGCAGGAAGGAAATTCAAAGTCACCTCAATACACTAGATTAAAAAAAAAAAAAAAAAAGGATGCAATTTAAAGAATAAATGCAACTATTATATGTAGGCAGAATAAAGCAGCTGTGAAATGGAGTAGTGGCATCACTGATTAGATAGCTGTTCTTCCAAAAATGAACCAGGTCTTATATGCAGAAGACGAATTGGCAATGTCACACATAAAAAATGTAAATCTAATTCTGAAATGTATAACACATGCAAAGCAATCCCTTGTTTTATGCTGTGACAATAAAGCCATGGATAGGACACTGTGCCCAGTCATGGGCACTACACAGTGAGAAAAACATGGACCAGCAGAAGATACTTCAGAGGAAAGCAGTAAGAATGACAGAGGGATTTAGAAAACATTTCCTAAAAGGAAAGATTGAATAACTTGAGAATGTCTGAGGAATGATGATGGAAAAGGGAACAAGATAAATCTTCAGCAGTGACAGAGGTGGAGCTGATTGTGCCTAGGCATGGACTAGATGACCCCTCAAGTTTTCTTCCAGTGCTAAAGTCTTGGATGTGGCAAAGACTGTGCTCTTCCTCCTCACTTTCTAGACTCACAGCCCAGCAAGGTGCAACCAGTGCTCTAACCCTATAATTTATAGCCAGAGAAAGTCCTTCTGCATTATCCTTAGCTCTTATTTGCCATCTAACCCATCTCCAAGAAGTCTCAGTATCTGACTGATTGTTCTATCAGTTAGCCTTTCTTTAGCACAGAAAAGAGCTAGGCCTTCATTTTTAAAGGGGACTGTGACTGTACTGAGGTCTAAGACTGAACAAACATATGTTTTGGATGACATAATGGCATTGTTGCCATAAAAGTCAGACAGAAAGTCTACATAATATCCATCTTGGACAGTGAGCATGTAATATCTGCCTTTGTCTAACCAAGAAGGCAGCTTTCTTCCCTATCTGATAACTAGGCACCAAAGGTGGGAGTCATAACACGTTTGAGGACTCACATGGGAGACAAACACCTGAGCTGGCTGTCTAGACTCCTGTTACCATCAGTGAAGACAAGTAGACTCAACCAGGGCAGGGCTGTATCTTAAAAAGATATTTTAAATAGGTCTGATGGAACATGCCCTGTATTTGTTTTGCCCTTTTGAAAATAAAGAGGATCTAGATGATAAACTCATACATAGATACCCTTTATTATACACATCTAAAATCAGACCAGAAAAACCTGACATCCAGCAAGTTTTAAAGCACAGACTGTTACATCATACTATTCCCATCCCACCTTTGGTCTTTATTACTTTATTCACTTATATTACCAAGTGAACATCCCATGGTTGAAGACCATCATCAGAAGTCTTTCTGCTGCAAGTCATGAGGCAGCTTTCTACATCTTCTTAATTTTATGAGTGGGTTAGATGCTTCTGTTTAAGAAAGCCCAGTTCAGTGCCTTCCTTTAGTTCAGTGAAGGCACAGTTAATCTCAGCTGTATGAATTTTGTTGAGTCAGCTCTGAATTTACCGCTCCATAGGAAGCTGTCATAGATGTTCCAAGAACTGGGGCTAAATACTATGCCACAGAAATAAATGTAAACGGTTGCATTTCAGTTCTTAGATGATTTTAATCTAGTGCCTTTTCCCTGGGAGTAAAAAAAACTTCTGAACTTCTGAGCAGATTTTGAGGATTCCTTAGAGAAATGCAAAAAAAAAAAAAAAAACAAAAAAAACCAACTTCTAAATGCAAATAGTAGTGGTAGGAAATATTTAGAAAATTTCTTCAGCCAGAGTAACTTGGAGGTTTCTGAATCTAACCACTAACCAAGAATGTTAGTGTATGAGTGAGAAAATTGATGTGGTCCTCAGGAAGGAAGTATAAGGTGAAAGAATGAAAAGCTGAATGTAGAAAGGTCAGGAGACATTTTTTGCATCAGCCAGGCTAAAGAAACAGAAAATAATACGAGTTTTTCCTTCCTGAGCATAAATTATTAGAGCTGACCCTTTTATTCACTGCAGAATAAAGCTTCATGCCTTACTTTTGGCTCCTAATGAGGCTCAGGGTGTTTTTGCAACATCTTATTGATGAGTTCCCAAGCCTCTTACAGTATCAAGAGCAATCGTTCAAATTATTGCCAGAGTAATTCAGGCTGAGATTATGCTACAAAAGTCAGATTTCATGCTTTGGGACATCATTTTGAAATCATAATTTCCTGTGGTTGCTCTAGGATTTTCTCTGTAGGATGTTTTTCTAATGCACATTCAGCTGCTCTCAAATACTGCTGTCACACCTGAATTCAAAGGGTTGTAAATGAAGGCAATCTAAAATGGGGCAATTAAGCATTGCTCTGGCTAGTGAAGGAGCACTGATTCTAGTAAACAGAGCTGCATATCTGAAGAGAGAAACTTAAGGGTAAAGTATTAAATAAATATCTAACTGACGGGTATCCTTTCCATTGGGTTAGACTTCCGTGACCCATTTTGTTACTGTTCCCCTAGTACCATTTTCATGGACTGAGCATTATTTGTGCAGTGGAGAAGGTGTGGGGTTGGGATGGAGATCTTGGGATTACCAAATCACCATGAGATGACGGAAGTTTGAGGTGCCAAGCTCTGAGTAACCCAACGGGCCTGTTGGGGATTTCTGAGCACTTCATCTCTTTCTCTAGAGGGAAGCTTGACTGCCAGACAAAATACTTTGGGGTCAACAAGGTGGTTTTCATCTTTTCACATTTAATATTAGATGCTGGTGCAGACACAGACTTTTGACCTAGTCTCCCGTCTGCCGTCACAGTCAACAGAGGAGGCACGGCTCAGATGACCTATTTTAGATGTCTGCATTTGGGTGAGATGAACTGCGCCGCAGCGTTGCCTGCTTCTCCACGCTGGCTACAAATGAACCGAACACCCAAACGCTGCAGATGTCACATTTGTTCTGAGGATACCCACCAAGCCTTCCCACCTGGCTTTTGACTGTCACAAAGTCCATCTACTGTGAAAATCGCCCTGTGTTGCCTCACTGTCTATGACTGTCTCCCAGCGCTTAGGGACCTTGGCAAAAATAATCTCCCTATTGTCAGATTTATCCCCTTCATACAGATAAGTCATTATGTTTGTGGAAAGTCCTGGATCCAGACCCTACCAACCCCACCATCCCTCTGGCTTTTGCACAGGTTATAAATACTGGAGCACAGCAGGTTTTGGGGCTGAGCTCTGGGCAATGTCACTCTTGAAGGTGAATGCAATTAAAGGTGAAAGCAATGAACTGCAGCTGGCAAATCTGTGGTATTGAAAGGTCCAAGATGTCCTCACCAGCCTTAACACTTGTGCTGTTCAGGGCTGCCAACGGTCAGTGCCTGTCCAGTGCTGGGCAGGAAAAGGAAGGAGAAAGGTGACTTAGACAGGATCAAGCTGAATTAGAACATGCTAATGAAGTGTAGGAGTTAATTCCATAAAGCAGTTCATATCCCATTCCCTGTAGCTATTCTTCCAAAAAACTGAATCTGATTGCATTTCCCAACTGCACAAGAAATGTGCAGACTTTGCTGGAGACCACTTTCATCCAGCAGAATCCCATCATGTGTGGGACAGTCTCGTGCTTTGAAAGGGTACAGCGACACTGCAGGCAAGAAATGGGATGGAAAAGCAACATCTGGGATCTTCCATATCTCTTCTGGACCTACGCGCATGCTTTTCTCTATTGATACCTCTGACTATCACAGCTCAGACCTTCTGAAGTCCTATCTATTTTGATCACTGCATGTTTGTAACTGCAGACAGCCCTATAGGGTTGTATGAAGAAAGTATTAAACAATCTTATAATTACAGGTTCTGTCCTAAGATGCATGCTCCAAGCTCCTACATTTCTTTATTTCTAATTCCCAGACATCAACATTTCCTCACCTGGAGGGTTGCAACTGTAACTTTCTTTTAATGTAGGAAATTATTCAAAATATGTATTTTTTTTTCAAAGTAGAAGAAAGAAGTCTCTAAAAGTGAGGATTTTGGGGGTGGGGGAGTTCATATGGCCTCATGTTACACAGAGACTGATGTCACTTGTGTTGAAGCAATGGAGAGAGGACAAGATTTCCCAGGGCTGATTTACTTCATATCAGTCAGACTCTAACAGCCCCTCTTCACTCAGATGTCCCCACAACCATCTTCATTGCATCTGTTACCTGCATGATACAAAGAGTAGCCCTCAAAAAAAAAAAGAAAAAAAAAAAGAACTCTCATTAGCTGTTTTTATGGTGAGCAAGTGGAAAACCCAAAATATTTGATGTGACTAATAAAAGCCAGATACTGAGCCTCCTCAATTCGGAGTGTTTTGTCAGCTTATTTAAAGTTAGAAGAGGAAAGTACTCCACATGCCATGCCAGATATGTGCAGTTCAGATACTATAGAAAGAACAGATAAAGGATAATATGAAAATATAAAGTATAATCGAAGGATAGTGTCTACCTGCTTGGCTCTTTAGTGTTCAATCCATGTCCACCAAGATGATCATATCTGTATCATCTCTCTTAAGTGGAATTAAGAAGATTAAGAAATTAAAGATTTGCATGAAGACATTAAAATGAATGGTTTCTCTCCCTGTTCTTGGCCCAGACATTGCTATGTATAGCTTGCTCCTTTTTTTGCTTTATCAAGTTTTGCAGTGTGAGAGAGTCTTGGACTATTTCTGCTGTGTCTTCAATACTCACTGCCCTAGAGCTTTGCTAGATCAGCCATACAGGAAGGGGAGAGAAGAAAACATGGTTAAACCAGACAAGTACCAAGGATATATCTTGCTTCAGCTCAGTGCAAAACAAGCACTCTCTTCTCACTGTGACTTAGTGTGGCCAGCAGTGTCAGTCAACATTAACGTATGGTATAATTTTTAGCAGGTGAAACTCAGAAGAAAAAATTCTCCTTTGGGTTTCAGGAAGGACAAGGTAACTGCACCTGCTCTAATGCAATTGGGTTCGGATCCTGGTTGCTCTGGCATCCCAAATGGCCGTGCATAGCCAAACCTCAGCTTCTCACGCTCCTTGAAAAGTGACATTGTCAGAGCAGAGCTGCTGGTACTGACTCATCACCATGAGCATTGCCATGAGCTCCACATGATGGGACATCCCGGTTCGGCCCTTGGAAGTCTCCATCCAAGCAACATCCAGCTCCAACATGGGGCTTGAAAATGAGAAATTGTAATCAAGAAATGTGACTGAGAAACCAGATGAGCTAAGAGAGGCAGAGCTTCATCAGAAGGACCTGCTGCTGAAGGCAACAAGCATTAGAAGGATAAGCCCAGAGGAGACAGCTAAAAGCACCTCATCCTAATTTTGGCTCCTCCACTAACTCCAAATGTGGCCTGGGGAAGTCACTTCCCTACCCTCCCCCCCTGCCAATTGCTGTTAATAGCAATAAATTGTTGATAACAATCTTGATTGTAACTGCAGAGATGCCTCTATATTCCCCTACTTAATGTCATGCAGTCTTTGAGCAAAGACAGTACTTTAAAAGTCTTAATTTGGAGCATCACCTCCTAATTATGATTAGCTAGGACATAACTGAGCAGAAGCTTAGTCGAGAAGTTTTCTACCTTATATTTAAAAAGAAAGAGAGAAAAGCTTCATTTGTTTTTGCTTCAGGAAGCTCTCTGCACCAACGGAGAAGAAAGTCCCTTTCTAAAATAACAAGAAATTCATTAGCACTTCTTGTACTTTTTTAAGGTCACCATTATAGATATTTTTGATAACACATCCTTTTACGTGCATGTGGTCTGCTCTGACAGTGGAGATAATGCTGTTTACAAGGCTGTTACCTGAAGAGCGGGTAATTTTTTTTCTGATGTCTGCCTTATTTTTCAGGAACAGAAGGATGGACAATGTTCATACCTGGCCATTGCTCACTTATGGTTAAGGTGTTCGTTTCACGTAAAGTGAAAGACAGTAGAAAGAAAAACAAGAGACACGGTGAAGATGTTCATATTTAAAAAGATGAAAGCTTAGTATTCATTTTCCTTCATTTTCCCTCCATGATGCCAGGGGACCAGATCAATAAGGACTTTATGGTACTCTATCTCTGGATACAGTTCTTTTTCTTAAGAAACATAGCAATTGGTAGGCTGGGCTAGATTCTCCATCAATGTAGAATGATGTGTCCGGCCATTTTCCAATAATCAGGCTAATATCTCCAAAGGAAGAGGCAAGAAATCCCCCCCTAGAAAAACGCAGAATAATCTGCTCTTGTCCTTAATCTTGTCTTAATTTCCAGTCATTGGATTGTTTTATAACATGCAAGATAAAAGTTTTTCTCTCTTCTATTAGATGGCATACTTTGAATAAACACACAGCTGTTTGTTTCTTACTACAGCAGTATGCTGTGAATTGTAGAGTTACCAAAAACCCGAAGGCACACAACGTCCTCTATAAAATGAAAACCATGAACAAAAATAACCCCTGGCACATAAGGTGGAATATGGAAACTGTCCCAGTAAATTAAGAAAGTGCCGTTCCATGGACTGTCTTCTAGAGATGATTCACCACCTGGCCATGGTCTGTGCTTGAAAGCTTATTGGGCATCTCAGTTTTAGTTAGCTAAAATTCAATGAGATGAATTATAGTAAAATTGTATACAATGTTTTACCTGATCTTATATGTCCATATATCCAGCATACACACTCCTTCTCTGGGATGGGAAGTATCATTGCTAAACAGCTGGGAAATGCTGCCTGGGGCTTGCTGAAGGTCTGAATCCTAAAGCCGAGTCATGCCGTTTAGACCAGACCCATCCATTCCCAATGTCAAGGATGAGCATGTTCCAATATACCTGTCCCTGTTTGCATTTAGCACCTCTGTGGCAGAGACAATCTTGAAGGGTTGATGCTTAAGTCCTCTAGGACTCTCCAAGTCCTCTAGGACTACTCCAAACCAGCAGTCCTTCATTCAACAGATTCTACATATTGCAGCTTCATCTTAGCTTCCAAAATTCACCTCAATGCTATTTACTTGGACATACTTCTGGGCCAATGATACCACACATTCCTCACACAGGATGAAAGCCATACAAAAAACAGACAAGAACATGTCCCATCACAAAAGGCTATATACATGAAAGAGAAGCTGAACTTCTGTTTAAAAGTTGGGAAACCCTCGCACACTCTAGGTGAGATTTTGTGACACTCTTCAGAAGAGCAACCTTTAAATTATGTGAAATCACCCGCTTGAGTGATACATCCCATAACTGGAGACCATCACTTCCATAAGGACACCTGAATCCATCCTAAAGACCATAGACATACTGGGAGAGTCCAGCGAAGGGCCATGAAGATGATGAAGGGACTGGAGCATCTCACATATAAGGAAAGGCTGAGAGAGCTGCGGATGTTCAGCCTGCAGAAGAGAAGGCTTAGGGGGGTTGTTATCAATATTTATAAATACCTGAAGGGAGGGTCCAAAGACGACAGAGCCAGGCTCTGTTCAGTGGTGCCCAGTGCCAGGACCAAAGGCCATGGATATGAACTGACACACAGGAGGTTCCCTCTGAACATCAGAAAACACTTTTTTTTACTGTGAAGGTGACTGAGCACTGACACAGGTTGCCCAGGGGGGTTGTGGAGTCTTCCTCCTTGGAGATATTCGAAAGCTGTCTAGACACAGTCATGGGCAATTGGATTTAGGTGGCCCTGCTTGAGGAGCTGGTTGGACAAGATGACTTCCAGAGGTTTCTTCCAACCTCTATCATTCTGTGATTCTGTGAAATCGTAACAGTTGGGCTTTCACTAGGGTGTTGGACTGTGTAGGATCAGTATCGCTATGTGGGATGTAGGCTGAGGATCAGAAATGGGAGGACTATTTAAGTAGCTTACCACTTTTAGATGCCTGGGTAATATTATCTTACAGGATATTTTAGGATAGCCATCTTAAGTGTTTGACATCTCCATGCAGTCACTAGCAAGAATACAGAGTGTTCCTAGAGTAATTCAGAGAGTTCAAAGGAAATATCCAGCTCTCTCCATTGACCTAACAGGTCTTATCTGGACATCTGACATGGTGCTCCTCTATGGAGAACAAGGTGTCACCTTGAATCAGGCAATAGGAAACTCACTGGGATGAGGTGAGCAGTTGGGTGATTCAAGGAACACAGCAGGTGCCTTCATCCACTTGCATTTCATACTACACATGCCATTTCTGAGCTAAACAAGTAATGAAGGAGGAGGAGAACTCCTTTTGCATAACTTCCCAGTGGTCAGAGCACTTGGTCAGTAATCCAGGGCAAGCCTGAAGCTAAGTCTTCTCTTTTGTCTCACCTCTCTGTAGAATTATAGCAAGTAGCAAAGCCCCAGAAATAATCACAGGCTCATAAAATAATTCAGATTGGAAAGGACTGGTCCAACCTGCTAGTGAACCTAAGGTTGGTTATCAGATCCCACCTGGCTTTATTCAGCTGGGGCTTGACAACCTCCAAGGATTGAGACTGCACAAACCTTTTACTATCCATGAGTGTCTTAGTGCCCATCAGTGTGCTACTAACACGAAATAATCCTGGTTATGCCAAGAGTGTTGTGATGACCATCGACAGGAGCTCAGGGTATTTTCTTTGAACCTTAAGTTCTTGGATTCAGCTGTTTTGGACTGAAAACGGTTGTTCACAAGAATTTGATATAAATCTGCAGCAAGCGGAAGGGTAACCTTACCTATCTGTAAATCATCAGTACCGGTGCATTTCCAGAGCGATGTCATATCGCTTAGTAACAACCCACAGTTCTTAGAATTTAATCTCAAATCCAGAATTGTATTTCAGTTCAAAAAACCTACCTGTAAATTTGGAGGGAGCTTTCATTCACATGTTTCAACTGATGTTGAAAATTGCTGTCTGAGACTCCTTCTGTTTTTGAGTACTCAACTTGAGATATTTTAATTTGCAGAGAGTAGATGCCCAGAATCCTTCAAGCAGTCTCAAGTCAGGCTCTCAAAACTATAGGAAATGCATTAGTGTCACTATTAAACCTGCAGTAGATGGAAGCAATATTTTTAGGATGGAAAATCAAAGGGGCTAAATGATTCTAAAGGGGAATCTGCACTTTTGCATGGTAAAAGGTTCAGTGAATTTAACCAATGGCCTTTCCTGGCATAAAATCTTCAAACCTGGAGACCAGTCTAACAGCAAAGGTTCTCCACTGCAGTACTTAACACCACTCGATCTTTAAAAAGGAGTGGAAGCTATTGAAATTTTTGAAAAAAAATAATGGTTCGGCCAAGGTTTGGCTCTGATAGGAGAGAAAACGAAAAGACAGACGGTAACGCCAAGAGAGAAAGCTTTCACCGCAGGCACGCACAGTAATGGCTGGGAAGGCAGGCAAGCCAGCTTGTAAAGCTGATTTTCTCCTTCTCTTCCAAATCCTCCCTCGCTGTTTGCCTTGGCATCCAAAATCTTTCTCAAAGCTATTTAGTTTTAAACCTGATGACCAATGCAATGGATGTTAAACTCTTCTTTTTTTTTTTTTTTTCCCTCTCTTCATTTTCATAAAATTATAGAATCATAGAATGTCTCAAATTGGAAGGGACTCATAAGGATCATCGAGTCCAAGTCCCGGCAAACACAAAACTAAAATCCCTCCAATTTTATTAATGTCCCTGTCAGTGGGATTTTAAGCGTGTAAGAAACCTACATCTTTAGCACAAAGACCCTCTTTATGGCTAATCCAGGGGGATCCGAAAAAACCCTTCCTCTAGCAGAGCAGCACAACCATTTTTTTTTCTCTGAGTGACAGCAGACATCCCATCTGTACTGAGTCTAGTCGTGTGTAATATTTTCATTGTTACATTTTCAACATGTTTTCTCAGTTCTTCAAACAAGCTTGAGACAGTGACGGTAGGACAAAATGATCATTTCCTCATTTATAGCATTTTTTTTCCCCATCACTGGCCAAACGAAACCACTTCACTGTGCCGTGTCAATAGCAATGGAGCTTTCTTTAGTTGTGATCAAAAATACTGAAATATGTGTGCCGGAAACTTCATCTGTGATGAAGTATTTCTGTTCTGAGACACTTCTTACTCATTTTTGTTATGGAACTCAGTCAAAAAATGAAACTAGTTAAAATGTGGAATAAAAACTAGGTGGAAAAAAGCCCCAATTTTGGGGGGGGGGGGTGTTGGGTCATTCTATATATGACAAAAATATACTGTTTACTTCATTGTTTTCATAGTGACATTTTCAGCTGTTCCCTTAGTAGAAGAAATAATATTTCAAATGCCTTTCTAACTATTTTCAATTCTTTCAGGTTGCTACGCCTTCAAGTTGGTTTTTTGGACTTTTTTTTAAGCCAGCAAATCTAAGCCAATCTTTCCAAGCCAGCACAAATTTTCTTTTGGCACTGTCCTTTTCATATTGCATTTTGCCACACAGACAATGCTGAAGGTCATTGGGAAGATGGAAGTGATAATCAAGTAGGTATTTTCTAAAAAAAAAAAGAGAGAAGAGAGAAGAGAAGAGAAGAGAAAGGAAAAATAAAAAAGAGAAGAAAAGAGAAGAAAGGAAANAGAAGAGAAGAGAAAGGAAAAAAAAAAAAGAGAAGAAAAGAGAAGAAAGGAAAAGAGAAGAAAGGAGAAGAGAAGAGAAGAAGAAGAAGAAGAAGAGAAGAGAAGAGAAGAGAAGAGAAGAGAAGAGAAGAGAAGAGAAGAGAAGAGAAGAGAAGAGAAGGAAAAGGAGAAAAGGAAAAGGAAAAGGAAAAGGAAAAGGAAAAGGAAAAGGAAAAGGAAAAGGAAAAGGGAAAAGAAAAAGTCCAAAAAGGTTTGAAGGTGCTGTCAGGGTCACCACAAGAAATGTGGTGTGCAGTGGGATTGATTCTTTACATGGGACTCCACCATTGGCTGGAAACCATCACCTTCTGATAGGATCTAACCACCTTTTTAACCCAATCAACACTTCTCTGAGCAGCCCTGACGTTTTGCTTTTGTGCCACGTTGTGGTCCCCACCATTTCCCACCTGCATGGGTGGGAACTGCTCTCGTCTCCTGATCCCCAGCAGTTTTGGGGGAGTTTCCTGCAACAGGATTGTCACCCTGAAGATCTCCGCTTAGGTTGCAATGCACTGCCCTCTAATGCCATTTTGGCATATTAACAACCCTCATCCTCAGCGGAAATCTATAATACGTAGTACAAATGATCCAAATCCAGCAAAAAATGCTATCAAAGCTTAATGAAATTATATGAAATGAAGCATTTAAAGGTTACTTTTTTTTGTTTTTTTCCCCCAGCATTGCTTCATTCTGCACCTTCATAGAGATCACCAGGGAGAAAAATGAGAACTCCCTATTTACCTTTTTATACCATTTTGGATGCTAGACACTTTCAGGGTCCCCTTCAGCTGTGTCTTTTCTGTCAACGCATCTGATTTCTTTAACTTTTTGCATTTCACTGCTGCTTCTTGGAGGGGATGAGATGCCCAGGAATGCAGATGGCCACTCAAAGGTGCACGTAAATGTTGGATTTATATTATGTTTTCTGCTTTCTTTCTTTTTTTTTTTTTTTTTTTTTTTTTTTTTTATTTTTTTTTTGAGGCTTTTTTTTTTTAATTTTAATGTTTCCTAGCAGCCTGTTTGCTTTCTTGCTTCCTTCAGAGCACTGAGTAGGCATTTCTAGAAAATTATCCACAATGAATGCAGCATCTCTTTCCTTAATGGAAGCAGCTGATTTAGAGCCTGCCGCTGTGTGTGTTTTCTTAGTGCTATTTTCTCTTGCGTGCATTGCTTTGCATTCATTAACACCGGGTCCCATCTGCCATCCCATCACCCAGCCAGCGTTATGCCATCCTTCCGCAACTGTTTTTTGCTTTCAGCTTCTGTCTGATTACTCTGAATAATTTGGGATCGGCAGCAAATTTTATCACCTTGGCTGTTCACCTTTTCCAGGTTGCTCGTCGGGATGATGAGGGGTCCCAACCAAGGCTGGTGGCTCTTCTGACAGGGTGAAGATCAAGAGTTCATTCCCAGCCTTTCGGTCCTGTCTGTAATCCCATCACCACAATCCCCCTCCTCTCCTCTCCCAGGAGTTCAGGAGACCCAGCTACATCAAGCTCATCTCAAACTCCTGAGGAATTTGCTAAGTTGGGAGAAAGAGCTGCAAGAAAAGGTACAGAGCAGAGCCAGGTGAGATAAGAGAGGCAGGTACAGAGGTAGGACTGCTGAGACGGCGATCATTACTGGGATTCGAGGGGAAAAACACCAACACGGAAAGGTTTAAAATCCTAAAAGAAAAAAAATACAGTTGGAAGATCAGACTTCAGCATCATCAAGGGTCTGTTGGAAGGCGCAGAGCTGGCCGATGCTTCCCCACCTTTGCAGATATAGCGGAAAGAGATTTCAGCCACAGTTACCACCTCCCTCCAAGATCTGTAGCACTTTCCAGACTTAACCAAGAGCTGCTTCTCTTCTTGCGAATTATTGATTCATTGCTTTAATAGGTAGTTATTTACGAGTCTAATGATTTAGCCTTTGCCGTCCTTGTTGTGACTTGTTCCTAGAAGGAATTGAAATCTCCCATTATTATTGTGTTTTCCAGCTTTGCAGACTCTAATCTCTTTTTAGTTTTTCCCAATGACTATCGTGCTGTGATATTGCTCTGAGACATTTCAACTCACGGTGATTTCTCTCAGTACCTTTTGATGCAATTAACTATTTTATTCCTTCCTTTAACACAGGATACCAGTTCTTTTCTCAATGGGATTCTGTCACTGTAAAATTAGTATTCAAGCGTCCTGCTGATTTTCTTTCTTCCACAAAGTTACAGATATGTGAATTATATCAAGTCTTCCTTTAAAAATGCTGGCATTGCTAGGGCAAAAAAAAACCAAAGGAAGATACTTGGGACATCCTCCATAAAAAAAGACGAGAAAATTTCTTCTTACATTTAAGAAGTTTTCGCTGTTATTATGAGAATCTGTAAATGCACTGCCTAGAAAGATTGCCTTTAGTAGAAATCAGCCTAACGAGGAGCGGAAGAGTCTAGTATAGCCCAAAACTTGAAATCAGATCTTTTTAAAGCAGTAGCTTTACTTGCTAGCAACATTTCTTCAGCTAACCATGGGGGAAATCAATTGCATAGTAACACAGTCGAAAGCAATGCTGGAGATAAGGACTTTCTGATTAATATTGAGATAGTGCATGTAGTATTTTGAGGTTGAAGTGTCAATGCTATCTGGTTTAGGATTGGAGGTTGTGCTTTGCTTTGAAGTGTTGCGTATTTATTTGCAGCGCTTTATCATGTGATGTGAGTGGCCATAATTCTTAGAAATCTCAGCGCACCCAATTTGACGTGCTTGGTACAGGCTGGAGATACACCTGACCATTATAAGCAAAAAAGAAAATCCGTTCTTGGTGCTGTCAAAAAGAAGACTCTGAATAATTAGTACAAGACTTTGGGGTGAGCTACCTCGAAAAGGTGGGAAATTGGTGCGGTTGGGTAAAATCCAGGCTTGGACAGATTCAGAATTGTAGGGATTGTTTTGCAAAACAAAAATGATTTCTGCAGCTAGATGATCAGAGAAATCAACCAATCCATCCCACTTTAGGCCCAAATGACATAATGAGATAAATACTCCTAATAGCCAAATACTTTGCAATAACACAATTACCTGGTGACCTCAGTAGTAGTGGAAGTGATGTCACAGTGAAATGGTAACAAACATGCCTGAATAATAGATGGGGATGTTTGAAATACACTTGATGTGAAATGACTGTAAATTTCCTTTCTTCCTAACATTTTCACTGCAACTTTTGTCAAACTCAGAAGAGTCTCATATTATTATTTCCATTTTTTTCCCCAAAAATTAAGGTGCACTTGGTAAGTAATTGGAAATGCTGAATGCCCAAGGATTCAATAAGCTACCACAGATTTCTTAAGGAGTTGGAAATACAGTATAGAGAATTGTGATATAACATACAGTTTGGCATGAACACAGTCCTGCCCTCTGCCGATGGAATTCCTAAATCTGCTTCAAACTCCAGCATAACTCCAACTAAATAAGGGTCAGTGGCAGCTCATCATGGGACACGTCTCTGCGCTCGACTCCATTTCCCAAAAACCTCACGATTCAGCTATAATGATCATTTCTTCTCCCCTCAGCAGCAACACGGACTGTTAAACCTCAAAAACCCTGACAGCTCTTAACAATCATTCCAATTCTGAGTGCAGAACTAACACGGGGTTTGGTATTGCTGTGCCACTGGGATTTGAAGGGGATTTCTTTGTGTGAGTTATATGGCGCATCCGATAGTATTTGCCGTTTTTGGCCATCCTGCCAAAATAAAGTTGACTTTGTGTTTATTGTTGTTTGTCTCTATTTCCATGGTTTCGCGCACTTTCTTTAAAAGGGTTGTTGCAGGGACCATCACAGAGACCTGCTGAACATCACACACAGACTGTGAGATGAATGACTCCCATCTCATTCAGCTCAACTGGAAATTCCCCAGAGCGGGTCTGTGACCTCCCACCACCTCACAGGACTCAAAACTCCGGGGTTATCCCGATTGTGGGGGGACCCAGGACCCCGCCAGCATCGTGGTCTCGCCCCATCGCAGGACCCCCAAGGCACGTCAGGGATCGGATTCCTGATTAGAGGGGGGAAACAAAGCTCAGAGCACCAATGACACTAGATGTGCACTGTGAAAACCAAAAGGAATTCGGGTTTCNGGAGAGGGGGTGCTGCGCTCTCCGCCCGCCGCCAGGGGGCAGTACAACGGCGGCGCTGCCGCAGCGCTCTCGGCGCCCATTGGCCGAGCGGGGCGTGCGCGGCCGCCGCGGGGCTGGTTGGCGACAGGGCGCAGGCGCGGCCACCGTGNTGTTAAACCTCAAAAACCCTGACAGCTCTTAACAATCATTCCAATTCTGAGTGCAGAACTAACACGGGGTTTGGTATTGCTGTGCCACTGGGATTTGAAGGGGATTTCTTTGTGTGAGTTATATGGCGCATCCGATAGTATTTGCCGTTTTTGGCCATCCTGCCAAAATAAAGTTGACTTTGTGTTTATTGTTGTTTGTCTCTATTTCCATGGTTTCGCGCACTTTCTTTAAAAGGGTTGTTGCAGGGACCATCACAGAGACCTGCTGAACATCACACACAGACTGTGAGATGAATGACTCCCATCTCATTCAGCTCAACTGGAAATTCCCCAGAGCGGGTCTGTGACCTCCCACCACCTCACAGGACTCAAAACTCCGGGGTTATCCCGATTGTGGGGGGACCCAGGACCCCGCCAGCATCGCGGTCTCGCCCCATCGCAGGACCCCCAAGGCACGTCAGGGATCGGATTCCTGATTAGAGGGGGGAAACAAAGCTCAGAGCACCAATGACACTAGATGTGCACTGTGAAAACCAAAAGGAATTCGGGTTTCTTTGGGACCAAGGCAGCTGGGAGCCCAAACTTCACACCCACGATGAAAAATCGGGTGTGCAATTAGCTGTCGTCTTTCTGCTCTTGCAGAATTCACCCCCATACCCCACTTAGCTGCATCCTGCCCTGTTCTGCCAGCCAAAACAACAAGCTACAAAGTCTGAGGTGGAGGAAGTCCGAGGTGTTGGAAGGAAGTCCGAGGTGTAGGAAGTCCGATGTGCAGGCAGGGAGGGCTCGCTCCCGCTGCCCCAGGCAGGTAAAAGGGGGCTCAGCCGTGGCTCCGGCACCTTAATTAGGGCTGCAAGTGCAGCGGGAGGCCAGGAATCCGAATGGTTCCTTCATTCCCTCCTTTTCGAGATCGGAGCACCTTCCCCCAGCCCGCAGCTCCCGGCGATGGGCGGGGGGTAGGATGTGGGACCCCCTCCCCAGTGCCATACTGGTGCGCACTGGGCGGAGCGGGAATGG
>VXBL01008308.1:670059-686140 GCA_013400195.1 Aramus guarauna | reverse complement strand
CAGTGCGCAGGCGCGGCCACCGTGCGAGGCGGATCTTCCCGGCTGCCTCAGCGGCCGGCTCATGGCGGCGGCGCGGTGACGGGTGAGCGGCGGGCGGTTGGGCCCCGGCCGGCCGCGCCTTCCCGGAGAGGCTGCCCCGGGCTCCAAGGGGGTGTGGGGAGGCAGGGCGGAGCGGGAGACGGGCGGCTGTCCCCCCTCAGCGGCCTCGGTCGTGCGGCTGCTCCCCTCGGAGGGGTCTAGGCCCCTCAGCCCCCTCCCTGCGCGGCCCATCCGCGTCCCAGGCCTCAGCCCCCTCAGCCCGCCTGGGAGACGGAAATCACAGCCCGCTCGTTCTGTTGGCGTGGTAACAGCCCCTCCGCTTTACTTCCTTGTGCCTCCCCGGCTGTGGTTCCCCCTTCCCCTCCAGGCGCTGAGGCAGGAAGTCCCTTTCCCGCGATGGCAGCACCCGCCCTCTATCCATACGCGTAGCATAACGTACCCCGATCTGCCGCATCATAGCTGCGCCCCTACTGCGTAAGCGTTACTCCTCTGCGGCCGGTGGGAATTCTTGTAGTGCCGTGTCCTTGCCTGTTCCCGTATGCCTTATGGTGTTCCCCTGTGTGTTGCAGGCCCTGTGCCCGTATGTGTGATAACCTGCTCCATTTTCTTGCAGTGGACTCTGTTCTGCGGAACCCTGGTTGTTCATATTCCACCGCAGGATTGATTGTAGGGCGTTTGTAAATTTTTGCTGAGCTTCCCACTTTTTAGACTTGTAATGCAGTTGCTGTCTCCTGCATCTCAGACTTTTTGCACGGGTTCAAATGCATATAAGTTACACCTATAGCAACAGTCATCTCCTATATGTTGGGCAGATTCCTTCAAATATAAATTATCTGTCAGATCTTTGGGATCAAGATCTTGCTGAGGAGTCTGTAAGCTTTCACTGCAAACTGTTAATCAGTCAGGTTTGATCCTGCAGTAAATTAAGAAGTTAAAGTTTGTGGGTGGAGATAGGCCTGGATTATACTATCAGAGCCTAATACTGAGTTTACAGGTTGCTCCACAGGTGATAGACCTCTCATTACATTCAAATTTTCTTCTGTTTGTGTCATATGCAATGTCAGAAAAAGTGATACAGTTCATGTCATGTAACTGATCTTGTTACCCAGCTAATTTTATATATATGTGTGTGGTGTGTGCATATGCATGTATAAGCTCTCTATATTAGAGAGGCTTTAAAATTTTGTGGAAATAGTTACTTAATAATACTCGAACAAGTATATTTAGTGTCAGAAAGATATTCCTTTACAGTGACACAAAAAATAGTGAAATTTAAGATGTTTTTAAGGTCAGAAGAGACAATTCCTTTGTGTTTGATTTGGAAGTCTTGATGTTTGTGTGATACATAATGTTGAACTTCTTTGTGGACCTCAGAATACCAGTGTTGACTACAGCGTAACTTCTTCAAAGCCTGAAATGATTGCTGTCTGATGCTACATGTAATTTTAGGAAGTTTCCAACACCTGTTAATGCTTGAACAATATTCATTACCTTTCAAACAGTTATTTTTATACAGCCTTACTGCAGTCGTGTATCTGCTACTTGCCAGAAAAATGTTATTACTTTGAATTTTCACTGGCTTTGGAAAAAAGATATATAACAATAAGGTATACAGACATATGCATACTAGTAGCAAATAAGCCCTGGACGTAGGTTTGTTATGTCATCTGGATTTTTTTCTTTTATCTTTTAGTTTTAAATTGAAGAGAAAATGTCACTTTACGATGACTTGGGAGTTGAGACCAGCGATTCTAAAACAGAAGGCTGGTCCAAAAATTTCAAACTACTACAGTCTCAATTGCAGGTGAAGAAAGCAGCTCTCACACAAGCAAAGGTATAGTCCCTTTGTATTTTTGCTTTGTATTATTCAAACTTCATTTATGTTCAGAGCACTGAGGAAAGCTTGTGACCTTAGAATACTGATTTGGAGTAACTTTGCTAGGATTTGTCTATGAGTTTGTAACGAGGAGCCTAGCAAAACTGGGGCAGGAAAAGGTGAGGTGCATGTTTCTTGAAGTCTGTTAGAGAGTGTCTTACAAAATTAAAATTGATGAAGAACTGATGTGTATGCTGTAAACCTCAGATCTTTTAACTGGCAGAGCCAAAAGCTGATCTTCAAATCTAACTAAAGATAATGAGATTAAGCTTTTTTCCTTTTTTTTTCTTAAGTAAGGGTCATACTGTGATTGATAGTTGGCAGTAGTGACTGTTGGTCATTCTTAGCGTTTTGCATCAGTTATTATTTATATGTTTGCTTCATTTTATGCTTGCTTTTTAAAAGGCTTTCAGTGCTAAAGTGCAAATTGTTGTGCATTAGCAATTTTTGCAGAAGGTATTTCCAGTGTACATGGAAAGGAGGAGGATTGCAGACTAAGTCCTTGAGCTTAAATTGTGACAGAGCCACTTTCTGCTCACATGTGTGTTCTTTGTGGTGTATAGGTTCTGGGGTAAGATTACTTAATTAAAAAAGAAGTAGTAGCATAGATACTGAAAAGTAGGCATAGCATTTTTTTCAGCTGGAATTGCTCCTGATTTATGCTGCTAAAATTGAGGGCAGGATTTAGTTGATAAGTGGAACAACCTGCATGAATGAAATCTAAATGGCTACTATATTAGATATATTCTTTGTCTACGTAACTGATATGCCATGTATGCATAGACTAATAGAAGACTAGAATAGAATTAGAAAATTCGGAGTTCAGAATAGATTAATACATTTTATCAGGTGATAAAATATGAAGAACAGTACATCTTCGGAAGAAGTCTGAGCCCTTTCTTAAAAAGAAATGTTCGCTTCAAACTCATATGAAGAGATCATGTGAATTTTTAATCTGTTTTGTAAACCTAGGACCTGTAATGTGTGAATGTAGACCTAGGACCATTCAGCTACCACTGTATGTTTTAGTGCATGCACAAGCAAGTCTGATCTCACTTGCTTAAAAAATGGGAAGCTATGCACTGGTTTCACTGAAGTGTTCTTTGAAATATTGCATCAGATCTGTATTTGTGTAGCAGCTCTTTAACCGTAGTTGGCAAGCATCTGTCTCAGAACTAAGTGGCCTTTGCCACCACTAAATCATGACGTGAACTTAGTTATCCACGTCAAGGTTCATTAGAAATGTTGAGAATTACTGTATGTTGATAAACTGAAGAGAAATGATACACTGAGCTTTCCACAGTGGAGAATTTGAGACAGTGGTTTTCATTCTTAAAAAAAAAAAAAAAAAATGGAGATACCAGCAGGAAGTATATAAAGGAAGCTGCTTTTTAGAAAACTATTTTGTTATCTTTTTTAGACAATTTGTGTTTTGGTGATTTTTCAGAGTCAGAGAACAAAACAAACAACAGTCCTTGCCCCAGTGATTGACCTGAAACGAGGTAGCTCTTCTGATGAGAGACAGATTGTGGACACACCACCTCATGTAGCAGCTGGGTTAAAGGTAAGACCAAGACAGCTAAAAAGTCCAGCTGTTAACAGATGTTTTGGAATTGGAATTCTTTGACTGCAGACTGTTTTGGGGGGTTTTTTTCATTGTCTTTTCTAGTCGTCAAAGAAGTGCTCGTTTTCTGAAATCAATTTCCTTTGCTCAGAGGTTCTTTAATTAAGGAACATTTCAGCTTTATACAGACATCCATGTGATATGACATGTAATTACTAAGGTTAATGTGTAGTTAAACAGTGTTTCTAGGGTATTTCTCCTGGACAGCTTCAAAGTACTTTGCAAGACAGCAATTTGATCACATAAATAATGAATGTAATTATAATTGCACCAGTGTTGGAACAGGACCTGTGTAACAATCAACTTAAAAATAAAAGAAAAGCTACCTAAACTTTTAAAATAGATTTCTCATGGTAAGGAAACAAAAGAAACTTTCTCCCTGAAACTTTTTCAAAGGTGATGGTTCTGAAATAGTTCTTTCAGATGTGAGAACAGTATGTGCACCTCTGTCGGTATTACATTAATAGCAGATGATGAAAAAGACTGATGAGATTGTGTGGGAGGACCCCTTGCAGATGGTTGCAACAGCAAGATACCTTAATACTTCTAGTAATGAATTAATGGGTTTTGAAAAATCCTTGTCCGTGTTGATTTGCTGCTGCTTTGTTTTTAGGCAGGGGGAGTGCATGGGGGTGATTCTTTCTTCACAGAAAAAAATGAGATGAGTGAAACATTTGTTTTTAAGTAAAGCAAAGATATCTTCTAGTACGAGTAGGATTAGGATATTGCCTGCCACTACAGAAGTCAGGAATAGAGTTTCGTGTTGTTGGAGAGAAGGAAGTGTTAAATTCCTCATATCCAACTGGATGTTGTCTTCAGGTCTCAGCTGAAAAAAATTCCTTTTTCTTTTTCAAGGATCCTGTACCTAGTGGTTTTTCTGCGGGAGATGTGTTGATTCCTTTGGCAGATGAGTATGATCCCATGTTCCCAAATGACTATGAAAAAGTGGTAAAACGTCAAAGAGAAGAACGACAGAGGCAACGTGAGCTGGAGAGGCAAAAAGAGATTGAAGAAAGAGAAAAGTAAGGCTTTTATTTAAACTCATGACATAGACAATTATATAAAGAATAGACGCATTGCTTTGTTTAGTTTTATCCCTCTAAACAATTTCAGGGAATTTCTTAAAGGTTTTGTGAAGAACACTGCTTGTAGAAACAAGCACAATTTAATTATTATGTTTTAATATTCTTGCTAAAATTACCTAACAGTGCAAAAATTATAAGATTTATCATGTTTACAGCCTTTTTGGCTGAAAGACGTGTTAAGTTTTTCTACATTTACTTTATTTCAATAGTAGCCGCACTATTTGGGTACTTCATGCATTATCAGGCTTCGACCTTGCAGGTATTTTAGATTATTTTTTGCAAGTGTGACCTGACTACAGAAATACCTTTCAACACTCAATGATAAACCAGCCTTTCTGCATATAAATATGGCAAACTGATGCATGAATGCATTCAGTTTTAAAGATGTAGGTAGCACAGCCTTTGAGAGGCATAGTAACATTTTCTGCTATAATATTCTGTATTCAATTTAAGTAAGTTAATTGTGTATTTATTACTCTTTTGTCTCTGGACAAAAAAAAGTACTACTTATTTTTAATTTCCTTAATTCCTTTCGCTGGAATAAGAAATCTCTGTAATCATATTAAAGAAGTTTAATGCAGATTCAGTGTCCTATTTGAAATGGGTGGTAAAACATCTGCCAGCCAGGCAATAAGATTACATCTCCTTGTTTTAAGTGAAATTAATAAGCCAGCTTCATCATGGTATGAATCTTCTAAAATCTATGGAAATACCAGAGTGATATTCTGTTGCCCTGTTTAGATTGTGGAAATTAATATTTCTAGTCATTTGGAGTTCTCTGTCCTTCCCTCGGTTATATCTTTATTGTTCTGGTGGAGGAGGAATGCCTGAGGCTCTGTTGTATCAGGCAAGATCTCAGAAATCTGGGCTGTCATTTCAACAGCTTCAGCATTGATTGCTATTTAGTCATGCTCGTTGTTGTTGTATATGTGCCAAGAGGATAGTCTTTATATATAAACATTAGAGAGAGGAAGTGAAAAATACATAATACATTCAGCTTTAAAATTGGGGAAACCGTCTCAGCCAAACCTGCATCAGATACGTGCTTTGTGATAACCTGAGTGTTGGAACAGAGCGTACGTTTGTTTTAAATTCACAGTGTAGAGATTCAGAAATTTTGTCTGGTTCCATTGTAGTGCTGTTTTTAGCATCTTGTAGCACAGTTTTGATGGCTGTGCTGGGAATGAGATCTGATTTATGCTCCAAGCTGTGCTTTTAACTTTTTGGGAAAAATACTTTTTCTAAAGTATTAAAATGAATAATTTGATGATCACAATAAATAACAGTTGAAGGGCAAACAAGTCTTGAAGCATTTCTCAGTTAAATGTTAAAATTTTTCATAGATTTAGCTAAATCTTATTTTAGTTGCCAAGCCAAGCTAGCTTCTTAATAATATGATTATTTAAGCATGATGATTTTTTTTTTAATGGATTCAGTAAATGATACTACTCTGTATAGCCTGTGATGGTGAATTTAAAAGGGATTCTGTTCAGAGCAGAGTGATTGACTAACATCTCTGTTACCTTCCTACCGATTCCATCCAACACCTCCTCCATTGTAGCCATTCGGTCGCTGTAGTCGGTTTGGAGTAGATTTATTCAGATGCTTCCTCCATTTCCATACATTCTCCTTGGCTGACTTGCAAGTGGGAAATGATCTTGCTTTGGATCATCTTATATTTTACAAAAAATACTCCATTAGGATAAAAGCAAAGAACAAAAAGTGAAGGTATTTACTTACACCTTCATGGAAAACATTATAAAATGGCAATTAGAGTGTAACAGTATAATTCACACTGCAAAGGTGGTATCACCAAATAAAGCAAAGAATTAACTCTGATGGTTTCTTATCCTAACTTCCTGTGTCTCCTAGAAGACGTAAAGACAGGCATGAAGCCAGTGGGTTTTCCAGAAGACCAGATCCAGACTCTGATGAAGATGAAGATTATGAAAGGGAGAGACGAAAAAGAAGTAAGGGAGCTGTTCATGGTTTTGATGGGGAAGGAGGAGAAAAAGAGAGGGGGGGAGTGTTTCACAATCCTGGTCCTGTTTCATGGATTCTGTATGTCTCTGCTCTCAGCTGAGAGGTATACTGTTATTTCTGAGCCTTTAGAATAACGCTAATATTTTTTTACACCATAACTGTTGTAATTCAGAAAACTGTTCTTTCCCTGGAGGCAGATGGCAACTAAATTAGTTGTGGAAAGACCTCTTTTTACATTAGTTTGTAGATATCTCTGTTTTAAGTTTCTGCACGGTGAAGATTCCTGGAAAGAGGTGAGGCACGAGATAAAATCAAGCTATGAGAATCACTGTTGTCACTATTAAAGGTTACCATTCCGGCATTTGTTATTTGAATGCCCTTAGAACTAGTTAGAAGATGTGGATCTGGGTGATGAGGTATGTTTTTGCATAAACAAAATTAAAAGTTACTCTCTTTCAGCAAGTTCAGTAAATAATTCAGGTCTGTTGTTATTTTTAAAAAAGAAAATTTCTGACAAGGGACATTTAAAATACTTGCTCTGCCTTGGAAGTTTGAGACTACATTAGAATATTGTTCCTTAAAATATGGAAGGGGCTTTGTCTTTACTGTTTTGAAAGTGTAGTTATTATTGAACAGAGTATCTTTTTTGTTTAGTTTGACTGAGCAGTTTTAAAACTGAAGCTTTGTTTCACTGTAGTCTTTAAATTTTAAATCCTGCTGTGAAATATGTTTATGATAGACACAATATGTAGTACATCATTGCAGTCTGCTGTTGTCCCCGTTGATGTGCTTTTCATCGATTTCTAGTTCACTGCTGTTGAAACTTCTCAGACAGCTCTCTTGCTACTTTTCTGTTGATAGAGATGTATGTTAAGAATTGGTTGGTAAGGAGCCAGCCGTTCTATGTTAAGATTCAGTGAAGCTATTCTGAGCAGCAGACCCTAATCATATGATTTTGCCTATAGGTATGGGAGGAGCTGCCATTGCACCACCCACTTCTCTTGTTGAGAAGGACAAAGAACGTAAGTACAGAAATCTTGTTCTCTAGAACCTAGCTCTTTTTTATTTCTCACTCAACTTTCTAATCGGTTAACAACTCCTGCCACTCTTCCCATATGGTGGCAGAAGAACCTATACTAGTTCTTTGTTGATGGAGGGAAGCTGTGGGGAACCTGTGATACTGCTGCATTTCACATCTCAGTTCTAAAGGATTTTTTTTTATTGCTAGAGAAGTGGTTTAGCAAGCTGGTCTGTTATAACCATGTTCAGTTACTCATTTCTGATGTGAAAGAAGAAATGTTGCAGATGGGTTTCTCTGGGTAGAGTAGAAACCTCCACAGCATGGAGAGGGAATTTTTCCATTACCGTTTGCTTAGGAGGAACTTCACAAATATCTTTTCTGAAGGGGTTGTGCACTACAGATGGAATTTTTTAAGTTTTTGAAGGATATGGTATCTGCTAAAGAGGTATGTGTGCACTGGGGTTTCCCTCAGTGAAGATAGTTTGCAGTTGTCCACTAGATGGCATAATCTTGCTGTAATTACAAAAATTCCCTTTTTTTTTTTTTTTTGCATGTTTAATTGCCTTAAATTTTTAAAATAGTAAACAATATGTTGTATACATTAAAAAAGATTAAGAAAAAAAGAATATTATGCACAAAAATTTGCCTTGGGAGTCCTGGTTTTATTTTTGAGAAAATTCAAATTTTTAAGATAATGAAGCTTGGAGGAGTAAGTGAATGATATAATAGTGAAAGCATTTGAAGTGTGTAAACATTAAAACCAGAAGGAGATTATTTTGAGTAAATAATTAAGAGCAATTGAGCAGTGTCAAGGAAAAGTAAATATAGGCTGGAAATGGTAGAAATATCCTGAGGAGGAGAGCTTTCAAAATGCAACACGATCTCACAAGGAAACCTTTGTACAGCTTGTTATTTGATGCTCAAAGCTAGGCTGGAAAAACATGAGAAAATATTGCTGTAGCAGAAGTCCCCATGTCCAGTCCCTTTGCTGCTTAAATAAGGATTCTTTTTTTCCCCTCATACGACCCAAAAAAAAAAAAAGCTTTTACCCAAACTTCACATGTGACATTTTATTTGGTAAGATACAAGCACTGGTTCACAAGAAAATAATCTAAAATGAAGTCAGTCTAAAAGTCCTTAAGGACATTTAAAAGTGTGTTCTGCATATTTCCTTTAGTGTTCAGTAGGCTTTTTTTTTTAAATTTTTTGCCATTTGACTTGTCAAAGGAAGGTAGTTTAATAATCTAATCAGTGTGATTGAGATATGTATGTCTATATATAGATACAGATTTCTCAATATCTCCATCCCCCAGGAAAAGTTTCCGTTCAGAAATTATCAGTGAGATCTCTTAAGAATGTGTAAATACTTTGCTTTGAGTTGCATTCTTCCTTTTTAGTGGACTCTCTTTTGTTTAAACGTACAGCATCATTTTTTTTTTACAGTCCTCAGGCCCTAAGCTGTGTGCATCGATCCATTTTTGTCATAATTCTGTTCCTGATGAATGAGGCTGTTAAGTTTGCTTGCCCTCCCTCTGGATAAACTCTTAACATTTCTTTTCTCCATTTGATATGAGGTTAATAAATGCATTATAGACCTGTGGATACAAACCCATTGTATATCCAATGAAGAAAACCCAGAATCACTCAGATCTTGTTTCTGAGAGGGGGTGAGGTTAAAGCAGCATATGCTAAGGAAACATTCCTCTGCTTTGGATTTATGTGAAAGGCTTTTTTTGTAATTTGTTAGTATTAAAGCAGAAAAAAAATACAATTAGCAGATGAAGAGCTATCTGTAAATGAGTTAGACTGAAGACATAATACGCAAGTGTTCATAACAAGTAGGTAGTTCATGCAAAGTATTTTAGTGAAGAAGTAAATGTCTCTTTTCTTCAGCTGTAGCATCATTTCCATTTGAAGAGGACTCAAGGCCTCGGGCACCATCTTCCAAAGCAGCTATTCCTCCTCCAGTGTATGATGAGCCAGAAAGACCTCGTTCCCCCACGGGACCAAGCAACTCTTTCCTTGCTAACATGGGGTAAATGATTGATTTATGCATGTTTTGTGGGAAAAAAGGTGGTATCCAAAAGTTAAAATAGTTTGTCAGTAGAGAAGAACACAACCCACTGCATGTATGTGGTTAGTCTGGGTGCATGTAGTCCGAACTGGCAGGATACAGAAAAAGCAGTGGATTTATTCGATCAAGAGAAATGCATGAGGTGGTTGCATTCAAGGCAGTGCTTTTAAATGAGTTCTGAACCCACATTCCAGTATAAAGTGTTTATGGCTTCTACAAGCCAAGCTGATGTAGTATGCAGGAAAACGCAGATGGCGTGTTAGTTCCTCTAGGTTTCTTTTCCAGTTTTGTCTTAAATTTGCTACGTACCAGTGAGCAAGTAATTTCAGCTCTGCTTTGTTTGTTCAAAAATTGAAAGCATATTTGCATGAATGTGTCAGCTGTGGCTGCAAATCTGTCCATGTACTTTCCTGCCTTGGGTTAGCATTGTGTGTAATGCTTGTGTCACTACTGTGGCAACAAAGTGAAGTTGAATTTATAGTTAAAAATGGCCGAGAGACCTCATTTGAAAAGTGTAGTGGTTTGCTATGGCCCTCTTACCGATCACGTCGGGTGTTGTGGAAATGTAGCCTCAGTGAAAACTGGTATCCAGGAGGAACACAGACAGAAAATGTAGTTTATTACTTTATTACACTGCATTTCCATTTTGGAGACAATTTTTCATGTTTTTTTTTAAACATTGTCCAGAAAAAGGGTAACTACCTCTAGTTAGCAATACGCCAGGACCTTCACTTCACTATAGGAAGTGCTAAAAATATGGCCTGACTGACTGTGAGCGCACAATTAGCTACTGTTTATTCTGTGATTTAGTGTTTTAACCTTTCAGCATTACATAGCCAGACTTTTTGGCCTTTTTTTAATGTGTCTCTCTGTTTCATATAGTATGTTTAGAAAATAGTCTTGTAGTCACTGGTCCTGCATTTTCTGTGTAGTCGTATATGCCTGTTGGTAAAATGGGGGTGACTGAGCATAGAGTATTTGCTGTGTAAACTAGTATACCATGACATGTCTTTTGTGTCTTGGCCTATCTAGCTATGGTCTCCAAAGAAATGTCAACATGTGTGGGTATATTTTGGTTCTAAATATTCAGTCAGTGGGAATTTCAAAACCTGTCAGGGGAGATGTTTTTTGTAAGGTACTTATCAAAAAAAAAAAAAAAAGGTACCTTTAAATAGCTTGTGGACTTTAATACCTCAATGCATTCTTGAAAAGTCAGAAAGATGAGAAATGTTTAAATTAATACTGAGGATATCCAGATTTATTATAGGAAGAGCTAGCAAAGCCGTGTACTCTGGAGTTTACACCAACTTTGACGTAATAGATAGTGGAATGTGATATAATGTGGGAAGTAGGTTATTCCACTTCTGTCTTTTCTCTCAAGCTTTTGATATGAGCCACTCAGATAAGAATCTGTACTAAATAGACCTTGGTCTAATCTGGTTTGTGATTTATTATCAGCAACCTGATCTAGTGAAAGATGTCCCTGACCATGGCAGAGGAGTTGGACTAGCTGATGTTTAAAAGGTCTTTTCCAATCCAAACCATTCTATAGAGTGTATGATGCTGACTTGCACTGCTAATGGAAGTTGAGTGGTATTTTGGAAAGTATGAACAATTTTTAGTCAACTTCTCTAACAGCTTTTATATCTGTAATTCAGAGGTAACACACTTCATCTTTGCTGGGTGCTGGGAAATTGCTAGGTTGTAAAGTTGTGCAGAAGCTCTTATGTTTTCAGTCTCTGGTAGTGACATTTTTGAATGTAAGGTATTTGAGCACTCAAGAGAAATGCAATGTTAATGTTTTTTTGTAAGAAGCCTTTACTAACTGATGCTTTTTCTCTTTGCAGAGGGACAGTAGCTCATAAAATCATGCAGAAGTATGGTTTCAGAGAGGGCCAGGGACTGGGAAAACATGAACAGGGGCTTAGCACAGCACTGTCAGTAGAGAAAACAAGCAAGAGGGGTGGAAAGATCATTGTTGGCGAGTCTACAGAGAAAGGTAATGCTGTCCTACACCAATAAGTTTGTGAAATGTAGTCAGGGAAAAATAATAGTTCAGGCTCAGCAGAAGCTCCTTTCATTTACTGTCTGTCCTTGCGGAAGACACTGGTTAGAGTTGGAAGAATGACTCGTGTTCCTTCTTGTGGAAATTGATTTTTTTATCTTTTTTTTTTTTAAAGTGGTCCTCTATTAATTATTTTTGCTCCTCCTTTTTCCCCATCAGTTGTCCTCCTCTCATTTCCCTGCTGTTGTCTGATCTAGGGGCAACATCTAGGCTTACTGGAACTGTCCTTCTCCCTAAGCACGAGTGTTGGAAGTCAGAAGATCTGATTTTTAGTTCTAAGGGATCTGATACAGTTACGAACTTTTGAGTGATTGCCCTCAAAGAAATAGCATGTTGTCAGTGCTCTAGCTTAATTCACATTCTGTAGCAGTGATTTTTCTGCTGCTTGTTCTTCCAAATAGCTACAAGTTCTGAATAACTAATCCTCACCAATATGATGTTATGTATATAATGTATATGTAGTTACATTTTGTGGCTTTTATTCCATTGTTTGATAGCAGTAAGATTCTGATAAAAGCCCTCATAAAGTTTGAATGAGCTTCTGTCTTAAATTATTCCATGATTCACTGTGCTATTCTTCATAGCAGAAACGGGCAAGAAAGCAGATTCTAACCCCTTGACCGAGATACTGAAATGCCCGACTAAAGTGGTCTTACTAAGGGTAAGTTGGGAGTAAGGGAACATGTTTTGATATTTGCAGCATATGTGACTGGTTGAAGTGTTTAAACCCGTGTTCCTGTTACAATGACTCTGTAGAGTTCAAACAGTTCTGGCCTGCAGCTCCATGGTGCTTTGTGTGGTGCAGAAAACATTTGTCTTCCTGAGATATACGTTGTGACTGTGAATCAACGCTGCTTTTAGATTTTACAGTTACCTTGTCCTAGTACTAGGGAGCTGTCTCCTTCTGTGGCTCTTGACTGGTGAACAGAATAAAGTATTCATGGTTGCAGTTGCATGCATCTGCGATTTGCCTACATAATTGTCTGCACAGACTACATCCGGTGAGTTAGGTTTATTCTTTTAAATTTCAGAACATGGTAGGTGCTGGGGAAGTGGATGAAGACCTAGAAGTTGAAACTAAGGAAGAATGCGAAAAATATGGCAAGGTTGGGAAATGTGTCATCTTTGAGGTAAGAGATACGTTCAGAGCAGCCAAAGAGAGATTAAACTGGGCACTTGTCCCTCACAACTGGCTTGTTACTGCCTTAGAGAAGGGACATAGATTAGAAGATTTTGCAGGGTCCCTTGCTGTGTTGTGATTCTGTATTTTCTGTATCTGTGAGATACAAACTTTTAATGTCAGAAACTGGGCAAAAATCTTTGGGTATTGTGCTTCTGGAACCTTTTTATTGTGTTCTCTTCACTGCTTTTGTGAAGAACAGCAATTTAAAACAGTATTTTTGCTACTGGTCTGTTTAGTTCTGAGTTTGGGAATTTTTTGTTTTATTTCAGATTCCTGGTGCCCCCGATGATGAAGCTGTAAGAATATTTTTAGAGTTTGAACGGGTTGAATCTGCCATCAAAGGTAGGATACTAAATTGCATCCTGTGAATTTCAGAGTTAACTTCTGTAGAGAGATTAAACAGTTTCACTGATTGGACTGTTTAGCTAAAGAAATGTTTATTTTATTGAATTGCTGCTTGCTGACTTGTTCTTGGTTTCGATTCCAGCTGTTGTGGATCTCAATGGAAGATACTTTGGAGGCAGAGTCGTGAAGGCTTGTTTCTACAACTTGGACAAGTTCAGAGTACTGGATCTGGCAGAGCAAGTTTGATTTTAAAAATCTAGCTCAAGGTGTCACTGTTTTGGCAATCATGTTTTCAGCGGTAGGCTGGGAATAAAGAAGAGAAAAGTAGCTTTCCTAGCAAACTGGAAACAAGCCTCATTGAATGGATTTTTCGCATTCGTTGTGACTTAACATTTTTTGTAATATAAAGCCCTTTGAAAGTAAGATTCACGTCTGTGTGTTTTTGAATTGCACAATTCTGCTTATTGCTCTGGGGATCCTGTTTTTTTGAGCTTTCAGATGACTTTGTTATTTTGAAAACCCACTGCTGAGGAGATGCTTTGTCTGTATTCCTGCTTTCCTTGTTCTGATGCTTCATCATGGAGACCCTGTGCTGCATCCACAATAAGTGGGAAGCTTTGGAAAAGAACTGTGTGCTATCATGCTTCTCTTCCCTAATGGTATCTCTCAGAGTTACGGCCTTGCTCTCGTAAGTCCTCCGTCTGCACACCAGAGTGATTTGGGGTCGTTGGACAGTTGGCAGCTAGTTTGTTCTCTCCTGACTCCAGGACAATAGTTTCTATGCCAGAATGGAGACTAAAGTAACAAGGAATGAGTCTGTCTCTCTTCCCAAATCCAAAGAAAATACACGTTTAACCCAGGGAAATGGAAGGAGGAAGGAATTTAAAATGCTTAGCCATTTGAATTGGAATGAGTGGACTGTTAGCAGGAGCTCTGTGCTGTCAGAAAGTCTTTGCTAGAAATATCCAGGGTTAACTGATCACAGATCGTTACTGAAATGCTATAGGTGTAGAGCTGAGGGAAACTCGTTCTTATATCTGGCCAGCTATCAGATTCTCACTTCCTTTAATGTTACATGTTGGTAATTGACTTTTTAATTGATCCGTACCTGGCATTTGCACGTGCTCTCTGTATTTCTATATTTGAAGTCAAATAATGTCAGGGGTGGGCTTTTTTGGGTTTTTTTTGACAAGTTGTGCCAGTGGAAGTTTTCAAAGTAGGAGGCAACGGAATAAAATTCTTACATGAAGTTCTGAAGAGTTAACAAACTAAACTACTAAACACTACAATTCTTTTTTTTTTTTTTTTTTCCCCTAATCTGATGTAAAATAATACATAGCACTCTGCTCCTGATTTTATGTTTGCTTTTTGTTTGGGAACAGTATGTGACAAAAAGTTGGCAAGAGGTGGCTATGCAGTGATGGCAGTTGTCTCTGTGCTCCGTTGCATCTAGAATTGTACGGATATTAAAATGGAAGTGAGCTTTGAGGGCATTTTAGCTGTTTGAAAGCTGATGCTGGATGTCTTTTTCCTGTTACACACATGTATTGGGGGGAGGGGGTATAGACCTGTAGTTGATCAACGCTGTGAATATCTCCAGTTATTGCCCTTTTATTAAGTTTTGGCTGCAGATCTATATGACAAACCCTTGGTCTTGTGTTTTGCTTATTTTGTCCGCTTGTGTTCCACCAACCTCTGTACAAACGTTTGCTTGTAAAACAGAAAACGATTTTTAAAAAAAAACAACTTGTATTTTACCTACTGTGTGTTGGCTTCCTTACTGTCCTTTTCTGTTGCACAAGGCCTTCCACAGAGTCAGTCACTTCTACGCCACGTGTGCTGCTCTTGGCAATCGCTGTAATCCACCATTAGAAAACCTCGCTGCAGCAAAGATGAAGAACCAGCCTAACTAATACTAAAACCACAGGACTTGGGGCAATAACAATCTAGATTCTGTTATTGGCTCTGGTGTTAGTTTTCTGTTTGACCTTGAGCAACACTTTAAGGACTTTGCTACTATGTAGTAAAACAAAGAAATTAGCCTAATATGAATTAGCATAGATTTGCTTGTAAGAGTCAAATAATTTGAGTGGAATGCTGTAGAACATTAAGCACTGATAACAGGTTTAGTGTGATCTGAACTTAGCTGGAAATATGACTTGGCTTTAAGCAGCATTATTTATTTATGGCTCTTATTTCAGCAAATACTGTTGTTCTGAGTGACTAGCTGTAAGCATTTCCTAAGGTATATAGATTGTTTTCTGTGTCTTCTAACTAGCTATTCTGCTGTTTTCTCTGTAATACCAGCTTCTGAGCTTCCAGTTTGATAAGTTGGAGGTCTTCATTTTCTGAGAATTGCTTTATTGGCAAGTTTTGAACCATTTAGTTCTAAAAATCCTTGTTGTGGTTGAAGACTTCTGGGTAAAATTTACCCCTTGAAATGTAGGGGAGATGACTTGTTCATTTAGTGTTTTGTGCAGGAGATAAATGCTATCAATAAAGTATTTTTCTGTACCATGGGGTCACCAAGACAGCATACCTCCTTCTGAAGCTTTAGCAGACCTACGTTGCCTTAGTTTCATCTCTTTGGGTGCTGTACAAATACATGATATTGGAGCCTGGTTTCTAAGCAGTTGTCCTTTAGGTGCTGCCACAATAAATGCAAATAAATACACAGATGTGGAAATCTGAAAAGTATCAAACATACTGACTGAGGTTCTCAGTCAGACCTTACTTAACACAGATGATGTAGTTAGTAGGAAGTTTTTGTGGTTTGGTGGTGGGTT
>VXBL01008308.1:639532-670016 GCA_013400195.1 Aramus guarauna | reverse complement strand
TTTTTTTTTTTTTTTTTTTTGCAAATGCACATTCTTCCATTGAGCCTGTGTTGATGTGTTGGCTCAGACTTTCTTAGGTATGCCTGTATCTTGCATGTCTCGAAAAATTTGGTTCGGAATTTACTTCTCTATTTCCTACCTCCTCTGGAAACTTGTTTCTGACTTTTATTTTATTTCTAGTAGTTTCTCAAGTTACTTTTTATTTAACACTTCAGCTCTTCCTGCTTACGCATCCATCCTTCTGTGATTCATCAGTGCTCTCTCAAAAGGCTCAGCAGCACCTAATTTGGAGTTCTTTGTTGTAGCTACAAAGTTTTATTTGTTTGTCTTTGCATACTTGAAATTGTGCACCCACCTTTTTCTGTAAGGTATGTACTTGTAACTGTGGTCTGAAGCAATAATATTATTGTTTCTCTTTTTGTGTGGTGCCTTAAAAGGTTATGATTTTACAGAAAATGAAGAGGGTGGTGGCCTGTTAAGATCCATTTGCCTTATCGGCTTCACCCCTGTGCCAGAGGAAAGAATTCTGGATCTGTCAGCCAGGAGATTTGGCTTTCTGCTGTGCTGAGCTGCAGAAGAGGTGGGTTTTTCATAGATGGGTTTGAGAGCAGTGCCTGGGCTGGGGAATTTTTTTGGTGTGTCCTGTGGGCAAGACTTCTAATAAAGGACTTCCCTTTTGCCCTGTGATGCTGAAGATTTTATTTTAGCTGCACAGCAGTTAAAGAGCAATCCCAGAGCCTTTATCATCTGGTCAGTTTGGGTTATGTGAAACTTCGTTTATTTTTCTCATGTTCTCAGGGCCTGCCCTCTCCTCTGAAACCCCATGGACGTTCAGAAACGTGGAGGCTTTGAGGTTAGCACTACACTAAACCCATTGACAGTGAGGCACTGATGGGCAGGAGGTGACTGACACCTTACAGCATTTTCCTCCAGAGTATGATGGAAACTGCGAAACAGCAGAAATACAGACTAGTCCTTGTATCTGCTCTGTGAATAGAGGCTTCTGCTGTCCAAGACTCCAGCGCTGGTTTCTCTTAAATCCTGTACACCAGATCCAGACCTTTTTGGGAGAGCTTGTCTTAAAATGTGTTGATTCACATTGCGGGATCAGTCGTGGGCAAGCCTGGTGCTGTGTGACTATGGAAGAACAAAGCAATTCCTGCAGAACATTGCTCGCACACCAGCTTCTCGTTAATCAGCTGGAAAAAGGACTTGAGTGAAGTCCAGCTGGAGATGGTCAGGCAGCTCCTGGCAGGATTAATGATACTTGCCGGAGCATTTAATATGTGAACTCCATCTCTCAAAACCGCATTTCAGGCAGGTATTTTTCACCTATGATGTATTTTAGTGGATAAATACGCCTACTTTTTCTGAATGTTGGCTTGCTGTGGTGTTCTGGAGAAACAGCTGTTTGAGCTGAGGAGGTAGGAGTGCTGGTGCTCAGAGTAATGCATGAGAGATGTTTGTGGGTATTTTGAGGTGTTGGTTGATTGATTAACTGGTCTGTGTGTGCGAGGGGACAAATCTCACGGGAAGTCTCTCATCTGTGCCTGTTACGCATTTGCAGAGTGAGCTTGAAAATGAACCTTTTCCTCAAAGGACTGCAGTGACATTTTATGCAGCATAGAGGATGACAGGATTTTTCAAGGATGCAGAAACTAGCAATTATATGAGTTGCTTATAAGGTCAGCTGGCTCCAGAGCCTATGGACCTTAACCCCTGGGCAGCTCTAGACGTAGTCATAGATATTTGTCTTGTGTCAGGAGTAACAAATGAGTAACTGCTCCTTTTTCCTCCTCACCAAAGGATCTGTGAACTCTGAAACTTTCTTTACATGAGCATTTAGGATGTTAATATCACCTTTCTCTTTCTGCAGGCCCATAGGTTAGATGTGCTGTTTGCTTTGAATGTTCAGGGTGATTTTACTTCCTGTTTACTGCAAAAAATCTTTTCTGTCACTCAAGATGCAACTCAGCAAGTTAGTGGTGAGGAGAAAACGGAGTAAAGTCTGCAGGGCTTCTACCTGCTGAAAAAAAGGTGGGCAAACCTAAAGTCTTCCACTTCTATGTTCCTCAAGAGAGAAATGGATGATAAAGTCCCTGTTTGTATGCCCACGCTTGAGAGCTTACCCCCAATTATGCAGTAGCTGTCAATAAATGCAAATGTGATCCTGTAGTGACCTGTGCTCCTTTAGTGATAACGTGGGTCTGAGTGTTGCTCGTGGCTTTCTGTACACAGCAGCAACTCCACAGCTTTCCATATCAGTAAGAGAAGTCCTGCTTGAATGGGGAGGGGAAATGGACATTGAGGTAGAAAAGCTGCGATGGAAAACCAGAGAGGTGAAAGCCAAAGAAAACATTGCAATTAATTGGAGAAGGCATAGCATGCATACTTATGCAGATTTTTCCTCTTATATCTGCTTTCTCTGATTTCTGATCCCTGCTGAGCTCATGATTGTGGCTTCACGGCATTTCCTTTCTTTTCCTTATCTTTTTACCATCAGGAAATAGGGAAATCCCAAAGCACGGGAATTCATGCTGCGTTTAGAATCATAGAATGGAGTCATAGAATGGTTTGGGTTGGAAGGGCCCTCAAAGCCCATCTAGTTCCAACCCCCTGCCATGGGCAGGGACACCCTCCACTAGCCCAGGTTGCCCAAAGCCCCATCCAACCTGGCCTTGAACACTGCCAGGGAGCCAGGGGCAGCCACAGCTTCTCTGGGCACCCTGTGCCAGGGCCTCAGCACCCTCACTGGGAAGAATTCCTTCCTAATATCTAACCTAAATCTACCCTCTTTCAGTTTGAACCCATTCCCCCTTGTCCTGTCACTCCATGCCCTTGTAACCAGTCCCTCTCCAGCTTTCCTGTAGCCCCTTTAGGGACTGGAAGGCTGCAATAAAGTCTCCCCAGAGCCTTTTTTTTTTCCAGGCTGAGCAAGCACAACTCTCTCAGCCTGTCTTCATAGCAGAGGTGCCTCAGCCCTCTGATCATCTTCCTGGCCTCCTCTGGACTTGGTCCAACAGCTCCATGTCCTTCTTGTACTGGGAACCCCAGAGCTGGATGCAGTACTGCAGGTGGGGTCTCACAAGAGTGGAGTAGAGGGGCAGAATCACCTCTCTTGACCTGTTGGTCACGCTGGTTTTGATGCAACTCAGGATAGGGTTGGCTTTCTGGGCTGCGAGTGCATGCTGTCGGGTCCTGTGGAGCTTTTCATCAACCAACATGCCCAAGTCCTTCTCCTGAAGGCTGCTCTCAATCCATTCATTTTTGTTGGTATAGAAATAGAGCACGGTCTTTTATGTCTTGCATCCAAACAGCGTTAACACACCCTAAGCTTTCAGCCCCTAGATGTGTGCAGCAGGGGATGGGGGCCCAAAAGCTCTGTTCCCACCTGACCATGCCTCCTGTGTGGGACACCCTGCTGCCCTGCTTTGGCAGGCCTGAAGGCTGGTGCTTGCCTGCCCACCTCCCGGCAGTTGTAGTGCACTCTCTCCAGCGCTGCATTTGGTTTACAAGATAAGCCAGCTAACGTTGGGGATGGCTAAAGCAGGTGCCTGAGATTTTGGAAGGATGCTTTAAGTGGCAGATGCTTAAAGCCCAAGACCACCTCAGCTATACGGAAAATGGGATCTTTCCCAGGAAGGTGACTAACCCTTTCCTTGCTTCTCTCCTGCTGCTTATTCCTCCTATAGAAAGAATGTGGTTTTTTCCAAAGCGCTTTTTAAGCATCTTGCCAGTTCATAGCCCTTGAGTTGTTTTTCGTCTCCCAGTCTCTAAGATGTGATCTCTAGCCTCCACTTGAGACCTTGCAGCAAGTCAACAGCTCAGGAATCCATGTGGTCCTGCCAAGAAAAGGTCTTCAAGTCATCACAGATTTCTCCACCTTTTGCTGCAGGCAGAAAGCTGGATAACTTTTTTGGACTTTGCTGCTTTGAACCTGTAAAACTTGTATAGCAACTGTGAACCAAAACTCAAGTGATACTCTGGCAGAACACACAAAGCTCCTCCTGTGAGGATGGGAAGACAAAACCGATGGGTTTTGTGTCATTTGAGACTTCAGGAAAATGCTGGGATTCTGCAATTGCAGTGATGCAGAGTTGTCACTGGGAGAGGATATGGACCGGAGCAATTCCTGATGACTTGTCTTCCTTCTTCACAGGAGAGGGTGATGCAGTCACCTAGCAAAATTTAAAGACCTTTCTGGGGAAGTAATCCTATAGAAATGAAGTATATTTAAACCAGGAGTCAGGTATTTGCTTCAAGCACAAATTTCAGAGGAAGACCCGGGACGCTGCAGCCCATCTCCCTGTACTGTACCAGTTAAAGCTCTGCACGTCATCCCATATAACACAACACCGTTGCTTCTGCAGATGTTGTCCCAGAAGTACCACGTTCACCTGCAAGGGCTCAGCTCTTCCAAGGAAGCTGGGAATTCAGGGCTAATAAAGAAATCAAGTCAGTTGTGAAAATATCTCCTCCCCCTACCTTCACTTTGCTTTCTATCTGATTATTTCAAAGTGTTTTGCTTAGTTTTATTTCTATGCAGCTGGTTGCTTTATTCTTGGGCAATGGTCTTTGTTTTTCCTGCAGCATTTTTGCAGGCAAAACTTGGGGAACAGAAAAGCCTGGAAACTTGAGGCTACTATCAGGTTTTGTATTAAAAAATCATGCTGTTGGCATAATAAAATCAACACTTACGGGGCGATTTTACTGTATGGCAAGGATTTGCCTTGCAGGCTCACCAAGCCTGGAGTGCGTGAAATAGAATTGATGATTTGTTGCTCTGAATGCATCAGAAGAAGGATGGAGGTGTTTCTCCAACTGTCATGTTTTCTCTTCAGTGCCAAGTGGATGTGTGGTAGCAGTTCAAAGCCATGGAAGTCAGTGGAGAGGGGAGACTTGAGTTTCCTGCATAGGAAGAGCACAATCGCATTTATAAACCTGCTGGCAGCTGCAGAAGAGCCACCACGGTATGTATCTGACAGCAAGTGGTGCTGCTGCAGTAATTACTGCATGCAGATCGCTCCTGGGAAATGCTGTCTGGTTCCTTGCCGGGACCTTTCTCTCCAAAACCCAAAAACCGCTGACTGTGCAAAACAGGAGACCAGGACCCAGAGCTGTGCAAGGGACAAGAGTACCTGGTCCTAAGTCTTTCACCTGCATCTCTCTAATCCAATCTTATCTCAACACTTTTATAGAACACCTAATCTTTGTGATATGAAGATGCCAGCTCTAACACCAGAGGTTAGCAAAAAGTAATCTGTCTGGGTCAGGCTGCAACGTGCGTGGGGGTTGTCTGGAAAGTTTCCAAAAGCTCATTGTTCCCAGTCCCTGCTGCGTCTTAATCCCTGACGACCTGGCTGTGCTGTCAGCTCTCCCAGCAGAAACAGCATTGCCGCTGCTAGTGAGAGGGCACGAGCCTCTTTGCAACTTTCCTTTCTGCTAAATTTGCGAGGCTGAAGGGTCAGGCTGGTGATCAACACACAGGCAGAGCTCGCCGTGTGAAAAGGAGCTGGGTACCAGGTGTGTTTGGCTGCTGGAGCATGGGAGGATCGGCAAAGGCCTTGAAAACGTGGGCATGGGCTGAAAACAGACGTCTCAGGGCTATAAACAACTCGCTGATGGTCAGCAACTGGTCACTGAAGTGCAACCTTGAGAGCTGGGAGAGATTGGCTTAGGCGTAACAGCAGCAGCTCAGCAAGAAAACAGCTGAGCACTGGGATAAGGGGCCTGATGCTGCCTGCAAAAGCAGCACCTTCAAGAAACGTGTTACCCAGGGGCTGAGGCCAGAGAGTAAGAACCTACTGGAGCACTCAAACATCTTATGAAAGGACAAAATAGGATTATGCAAGCCTGATCGATCGTGTAAGCAATTCCCATGACGTACCCAGCACCAGCAATTACGAGCAGCCTCATCTTTCTTGGGTTTGTGCCACGCAAACCATTCAAAACGTTATAAATATTTGAAACAAGCTGTTTGCCTTATTATTTGCTTGTAGAGTACAGCCCTCATAATGAAGGAGATCCCTGTGACTCATTCTCGGACTGAAACAACTGCATGGCTCCAACCCAAGAAAAGCACCAACATACCTGTCTCACAGAGAGCAACCACCCATTATCTTACCGTACCACTGACTGGAAAGGGAGGTTGGTTCAATACTGATTTCCTGGCTGGGCAATCACTGATATGAAGATCCATTCCTCCCTGTGTAGGTAAAGATGTCTCTGCTTCCCTTAGGTAGGTGCAGAAATGCTGAGCAACGTAGCCTGGTAGAGCATCCCATCTCCCTTACCCCTTGGTGCAAAGCCTCGTTCAGTGCAAGACGGGAAAGGCAAGTTAAATCTCCATCTCAGCCAAAGAGGGTTTTTCTGGCATTAAGGATGAAGCTGAGAGCTGCAGTCACAGCATCTCAACCAAACATGGGTTTTAAACCTGGCAGAAAGGTAAAAGGACTCTTCGCTAGATTAGTTTTAACTAAAAATGCCATTAAAATATTAATGGTCATTAAATCATGCTTTAGCTTCCTTTGGAGACAGCTTCCTACAGGACATAGCTGGGAAAGGTGCCCGCGAACATCCCTGCTGCCGGTGCCTCTCCCACGGAAACCAGCGCTTGGGAAGATCTCAAGAAGCCATCTGGACCATCCCTCAGCCCCGGGGCAGGATCAGCGCTGGCGAAGACCGTTCCCAGAGTGTTTGCCCAACCTGTTTCTAAACCCTCGAGTGATGCTGAGCCACCCGCCGCCCTCTCTGCCCATGCAGCCCAGCGTTTGTGCTCCACCAAGAGGAGAGCCATCCTCATTTCACCATCCTGGCCCTTATTTTGCTTAGCTTGATCTAAACCTGTTCTTGGGACCAGCTTGCTTCTCAGTGAGTTTGGTTGGGTTTTCTAATTATTTTTACTTTTATGGCCTTTTTAGATCCCATACAGAAACGTTGATTGAACAGTAGGTTGAAAATCCTAGTGCACCAGAAATCCCCAAACTATATTTGAAGGCTTCCCTGATTATTTAAACTGCCTGGCACCACTTGGATGCCTGAGGTGCTTTTTGTGGGCAAAAAGCAATAGTATCTAATACAGAGAATGAGGTAACAAGATGCTCCAGCTCCTACAATGGCCTTGGCTGGAGCTTGGAAGCTGCTTTCTAGACATCGCCCATGAGGAAAACAGAGAATAGACATGTGGAAACCAAGGATGGTCCCATCTGAGATCTTTCTTGTCCAATGCACAGAGCGACTGGAGCAAATCCCAGTCATCTATCACTTTATTCCCTAGAAGATGATTTCCTAGGGACCAGGTTCAATGGAGGATGTAACTTGTAAGCCTCCCTTCTTGAAGAGCAGCTGGGTCCCAGATGACTGACCGTGATTTTGCCCAAGGGATACAGGGAAGAAGTAGGTGCTTCATTGCTGAACGGCCCCCTCTTAAATCCCAAAATGCTCCGGGAGCAGCAGGAGCAGCCCTTCATCCACTCGCCTGCCCTGAGGCTGGATGTTCACCCAGTTGTTATTTCAGGCTTTGCACCATTTCATCCAAGGGGGTGGTAAAGCCTCTCTGCCTCCCTGACCAGGTGATGGAAGCACCTTAATGGGGACCTTAACTACCAGCCTCTATTGCAGGACCTGATTGCTCCTATGGTGCTCTGAGAAGCTCCTACCAGAAAGTTTTTGGAGCTGAACTGACAGTGTCCAGGAAAGATCAATGCTGCAGGGGGAAAAAAAACCAAACCAAAACAAAAAAACCCAAACAAAAAAAAACAACCAACAACTGAGGAGCTAGATACCTTCCAAGCTCAGCAGGCACTGAGCAGGATGCTATGGATAACAAATTGGGACATGAGTGTCCAAATGCGGATTTTGATGGACATGACACCCGAGTCCATTATTTGGTCTAACCCTGAGTATATCTCATTATGTTTCTTTTGGAATCATGTGCTGGAAATATCCTTCCAGAGATGAACTGGTGATCTGCAGGTAATAAAAAATAAACTGCTGATCCCAGGTAATAAAACTGTAAAAACCTCTTTTTGTGTTTTATAGAGATTTGGAGGCTCATCACTTCAAGGAACAGCACTTGTTTCCCAGAGTACAGCACTGGGCTAGCATCAGGCTCCCGTTCCAGCCAGGGGTGGATCAGCAGAGCTCCAGGCTGTAGACAGAGGGAATGAGGCCAACAACTGCGGGGAAGAAACAAAGTTTTATTAGCAAGATGACAGCATGTCCTCCACCATGCCCTGAGGATCCAGGATGCTTGGAGACTCAGCATTAGGTCAAGCTGCCAACCCTCAAAGGAGGTGCCAGCCCTGTGCCTGCTCTTGCCCGCCTGGGGCCAGATCCTGCACGGGGACCATCATGGGTTGATGCTGGCACTTGCACACAGCTCTGCTCACTTGGGCTCCCCGAGCAAGCTGGGGCAGCACCGAGCTCTCCTCCCTCTCCCTTTAGTTGCTCCCCATTGCTCAGCCATGAGGTGGGATGGGATGGCTGCAAAGAGCAGCCAGGGCCATTCGGTGCAAGACCCTACGCATGGAACGGGGCTCGGCAGCCTTCATCAAGGGGTGGAAGGAGCCTGAAGGACACAAGAGGGGCTTGCCGAACTGCCTCCAGAAAGCACTGGCTGCTGCTGCTGGAAAACGCAAGGAAAGGTAAGTTGCTGTCGTGCCACCCTGGCCTCAGGCACGGCTGGGGAGTCCTTCTCCTGCACGTGGATCTTGGGCCACGTGGAGCAAAGGAGTACTCTCTTTTACCTGCTCAGCTACATCTGGCAGCATCACGTGGATGTCTAGCCCAGCCGCCTTGGATCTTCTCATCCTGCAACCTTTTAGGGTTGCTAAATGTCCTGGAAAATTATATTTTTAGATTATTTTTCTCCAAGAAAATGGTTGCCCACTCAATTTGCCTGGGCAAAGACCCAGCCCCAGCATGTCCTGCCATGTTTGCTAGGGACAAGGTAGAAACCAGCTGCTGTAACTGGTTCCAGTTGCTGGAAGGAAGCCCAGCAGTCCATGCCACCAAATCTTCTATGCTTTTGTCTTTCACATGGTGGTGAGGCTCAGAGACATAGAAGCAGCCATCACTCCCAGAGCAGGGCAGAGGCAGCTATGCCATGCAAGACAGCGATGTTGCTACTGTGCTTGCTGGAGTTACAGCGCCCATAACAGAGCTGTGAGGGCATTTTTGGGAGTGCTCCTCACCCACTGGCTTAAATAGGTTTCTCCAGGGGGAGTTTAAGCCAAATCTGGCAGACTCTGTGCTGGAGCAGATGAAGAGTGCTCACCTCGAGCATCATGGTGGTCTGGATGGGGCTGGAGCCTGCAGTAGATGGGCAGAGAGGCTTTATACCACCACAGCCACTGGCACAGGGATGGTTTGAGAGAAAGGTCTTGGTGACCCCAGGAGGGAGGAGTGGCTCTGCAGGGAGCAAAGACACAGCAGAGAGCTTGTGATATTGCTGTTAACCACCACGGTATAAGAACGGGGTCCAGTCCTGCATAGCTTAAGGAGTTTCTCTTGAACTAGCTCCAAGCCAATGCCTCTTTCTACCTCCAGGGAAGACAGTAAAGGAACCACAGTAAAAATAAACTCTCCCAGGTGGTAATGTTCCACCTTCACCTCCTGCTGCAGCCTGAGCTGCAGGTTGAATGGTAGAGTTTAAGCCATACAGACCTGGTTGTGCTCCAGAACCCTGGGCTCAGCTCAGGGCTCATCCCAGCCCCACACGGGCCATCCCTGATGCCATGCCAGGAGAGGGGGATTTGCGCATCATCAGCATGGGGGTTAGCACAGCAGAATCTGAATCTCCAGTTGCCTCGACCTTGGGTGGTCCAGCCTGTGCAAGGGCAGCCAGGAGATGCTAAGCGGGGGGGATCTGAGCTTCTGGATCCCTGGTGTTGGAAGTAGTTGTGTTTTCCCAGCTTGGCCCAGTGTTACCACACAGAAGATGGGATCAGTGCTCTGCTGAGCTCGGAAGATTGGCAGAGGTGATGCGGGAGGCCAAAACCCCATTATCCCACCCACATTACTCTCAGTTCTGTACTGGTCCTACTAGGAAAAACCACACCACAAACCAAACAGAAAACCAGTTCCCAGTGCCTTCCATCCCTTCCTAAGGCAAACAGCTCCTTATCCTGTCCCTGTTACCTCTCTCCTAGCCCTGCTGTCTCCGGGAAGAGAAGGGTTAAAAGCTCCGAAATAGCAAGAACTTCCTCCTTTCTGCAGTGCCTGCCTCCATATGACGCTGTTTTCTGCCAGGCTTTGCCCAAATATGTCCGTTTCCTTCTGAAAGAAGGAGGAGGAGGAAGGAAGAAAATACAAATAAAGAAGAGATATAGATAGATAGAGATAAAAGCAAGGCAACCACGACCGTAGAACCCAGGCGTCTGAGCGCAGCCCTGCCTCATGCCGTTCCGCAAAGGTAGGGGCTGGATTGGGGGTGGGGGGCAGCACCCCAGGATGCTCCCCTGGCTGGGGGGATCGACCCGGGGGACCAGGGCTGGGGTCCGAGCCCCATGCGGTGCTTCCTTGCGGGGGTGTGAGATGGGAGCACCGGGCTCTCTCTGGCTTTGCTGCGCTGCTGGCTTTCGGAGGAGCATGGGGGACACCCCATGATGCAGCTTGCAAAGGGCAAATGTGTCCCCTCCACCTTCACGGCGGGTGTGTGTGTTCGTTTCTCGCTGCTCTGGGGGAATAAGCCACTCTGGGTAGTGCAAGGGCTGAGGAGGAGAAGGAAGCAGGACATTTCTGGTCAGGGGTGTGCTGCTGGGGATTGTTTTGGGGGATGCAGGCTGAGAACTGGCAACCTGTGTGCATTTGTAGTGGTCCCTGGGAGATGCTCAGCTGGAGGAGCTGTGCTGTTGGGAGCCGGGGAGGAGAGACTGGGGAGGTAAACGGCTTTTGAAGGGGGTACCCCACCTGGGCAGCTTGCTCTCACACCATGATGCTCTCCGATCTGCACCTCAAAACATCTCTTCTCCCCAAAACTCCATCCCAGCAGCTGGCAGAAATCCCCCCTTTGCCCCCCCCGGCTTGGCAGCGTGGGGCAAGAAGGACCCAGCTATGAGACTTAAAGTCCTGGTGGCTGCTCCTGTGCTGCCCCATGGGGGCATGGATGAGTTTTCCATCTTCTCCAGGCTGCTGTGAAGCACAGGCCCTTAATGTCACCACCTCCTCATCCCAGAGGGGTATCGTAGTGCGGGCATGGCAAGATGCTCATGGTGGCCCCTTGTCCTAGCAGCTCTACTGGGAGGAGAAAAGGAGGGGGAAAAGTCTTCTCCAGGAGACACAAAAGCCAGGGGAGGTAGAGTTAAATCAGGATGTGCAAGGACATGGGGAGAAGATGCTGCTCAGCCTTTAACTCAGGTGCTTTGCCAAAGTGGATCTGTGTCTCTGGACCAGTGGGCAGCTGGTGCCGTGCGGGGGGCTGGCGATGCTGGGGCACAGAGGGTACCGCTGCAGAGGAGTTACACACTGAGGCTGGCATGACATGAAAGGGCAGCAGAGAGGGAATGAAAATTTGGGACAGAGAGCTGGATTTGTTTTTCTCACCTTTCCCTGCTCCAAGGAGGATGTTTTGGGTGTGCGGCAGTTTGCCCGCAGTGATGTTCACAGAGCCCAGTGATCTCAGGAGCGAAGATTTATGTTGCCTTTTAAGGCTCAATGAAGCGTGATGCGGTTTACACCCTCGCATCCTGACAGCATAGCAGACTTCAGGTCTTGATTTAATTTTAGGTGATAAATGGATTCATTTAGAGCAGAAGGAGAGATGCTGGGGGGTGGGCGGTTGGAGGAAAGCAGAGCGTGTTGGGCTTTAAAAGCGCTGAGCCTTTGGGGGTGAGCACAGAGAGCCGGGGGGACCTTCCCGTGTTGGAGGGCAGCTGTCATGGCCTCGCTGCAGCCTCAGCAGGGATCCCCGTGATAGAAATGACAGGCAGGTCTCCAGCACCTGGGGACACATGGTGGGTTTGCAGTAGTGAGGGTGCATTTCCATGTGATCCTGCCCAGCACACGTGAATTGGAGAGGACCCATTTGTTGGGGGACCATGCCGTGCTTGCCGTTGCCACTAGACACCTGGGGCACAGCTAACCTGCAAGTCCTTGGGACCTTGAATTCAGTTCTGCAACCACTGTGTCACCTTCAAAGCCATAGCTCATCTACAAGCTTCCTCCACAGGTTAACTTTGAAATGCCAGAGCAGCTCCCTGCAGCAGCTTGCAGCTCCACCTTGGGAAGGTCCAACGTGACACAGAGGCCAGTCTGGATGGGTTTTGTCCATCGCTTGTGCACATGCATGCTCAGCTCATGCTGGAGATACCCCAAGGACCCCTTCTTCTTGCAGTTTGAGACTGTAAGACTCACTTAGACTAGAACAGACTGTGTGAATTTGGCCATGACGATGCTTGTAGAGGTTCTCCGTAAGGCCTGGCTGCAGTCTGTGTAGACGTGACCCCAGCTGAGAGCATCCCGTTGGGTTGGTGGGACTCCACGTCACCAGCCGTGCCTAGAGCACTGCTCGGTGGCTGCAGCTGGGCTGCGGGGGCTTCCCATGGACATATCTATAAGCCACCAGGCAGGAGGGTTGTGGAGACCATGGTCTTCTGGCTGCCCTTCAAAGCTGCACAGTGAGCTGTGCATATCCTTAGTTTGCAGGAATCTCGGGTGTGAAGATATTTTCACTGTAGTTCAACTCGGTGTATTAAAAAATCCTTTCTGAAGGTGGTGGCCTCAGCCTGATTGGAGTCAGAATGCCTGCCTGACCTTCCCAGAGGGAAACTGGGACTCCAGCCAGCTCAGCAAGGAGGCTGAGCCTTTCCTTTGGGAGCCTCCTGGGAGCAGTGTCTCACCCCAGGGCTTGCTCACCACCCCCCAGATCTGGGGTGCAAAGAGGAGGCTTTGCCTAAAGGCTGCTGTTCTGCAAACCCCAGGTAGCTTGAGGCACAAGGAGACTTTGAGATGTGCGTTTTGGAGGCCCTGAGCTGTATTTGCACAGCCCTGTGTGTGGAAACGGAGTATCCTGCGGAGTAAAATGCAAACTCCACCCCGAGCTCTGCCAGTTTCTCACCGCTTGCAGCTTTGGCATCACTTTCCCAGGTCTCCACAGCAAGCCTGTGGTAAGTCCTCGTTGCCTTGGCTCTGTTCTGCCTCCTTTCTCTCTGGGCATCGAAAAGCCAGTGGCATTGCCCCGGGATTTGCACTCCGTGTCATATTATACAACAGTTGCCATTGAGCCGACCTCAAGGCATTTGGCAGTTTTGGGTATTACAGAAAGGTGTTTCTAGCAGGGATGCTCAAGGATAGGTAGAAGGAACAGGCTTAGGGCAGGAATTAATTTCTCACAGCATCGCTGCATCAGCTGGGAGCGCTGGAGAAAGTCTTGATGCCCAAGTGGTGCCGTTACCCTGGGAAAGCCCCCCCGTAGCTGCCAGCTACAGCTCTGCTGTCAGGAGGTGTTGGGAGCTTTCACCTAAAATGCCCTTCGCCCTGCCTGAAAAATATGATTTAATTACTGCGGCTGACGCGAGGAAGCCTGGGAGCGTGCAGCTGATAAGCAGCCAGGATATTGCCAGAGAGCGAGACGTTTGTCATTTGTCAAAGGACAAATGAAATCCTGGTGGTGTTGCTGGCAGGGAAGGAGCTGGAGATAAGACTGCAAGCCAGCGAGCAGAGATCGAACACATGATGCTGGGAGTGACTGGCTCCCCATGGGTACAGCCGTTAGCAAGTTGGCAAGGGCATGATGCATGCATGGTGCAACATGCTTCCCAGCTGAAAAAAAAAGCGTTGACACCATGAATATATTATTTATGGGTATATATAAAGATGTAGGTTGGCTTCAAGCTGTTGGATGAGGGACCCACTGGGTGCTGTTTGGATCACGGGTCATCAGGGTGTGTTAGTGCTGGACTGGTGTGAGCACAGGATCCTGTGTTGGTGATGCGTGGCTTCAATCAGACAAGAAAGAGGTCTTGGGGCCCTGCTTGATGAGGGGGCAGATTCTGGAGTGGTTGGTGTTGATTTTGTCTGTTGATTGTCTTCTCTGAGACCGCCAAGGAAGATCATGCTGGTGGCAGAGGTGGGCCTGGATGGACATAGGCTGTAGTTTGGAGAGGCGATGGTGGATGTCATGTCTCTGCAAAGGGGCTCTGCTGACATGGACATTGGCCACAATTGTGCAACACAAGCGCAACCCGAGGCAGAGCTTGGACAACTGCAGCCAACTGTGCTGAACCTGCTGTCTTTGCAGGAATAGATGAGAAGAGCTCATAGATTAGAAGAGCCGTGGGCATGATGGACCAGCACTGGGTCCTGTGCAGCATTTGGAAGAGCAACCGCAGGTTGCAGAGGCAAGAGAAGGAGGGACACTGGAAAAAGCACAAGCAGGGGCACCAGGGAGGTCCCGAGGGGTCTGCGGCTGGAACCTGAGCTCTGTCCTTCATCTGCCAGGCTGGCAGTGGGAAAGCAAATGGTGCCTCCTGGTTGCTGCACACATGAGTTGGATTAAACATCAGTTCCCAGGCTAAGAGTGATCTAGTGGGTGTCCTTGCATATATCTCATGGGGTGAGATGGCTTTCACCTCCCTGAGCCCTCTGGAGTGAGGTGTACAACGTAAGCCAGGCCTCCAGGTCCCGGCCCAGTGGCAACCTCTCCATCACCATTGACCACAAGCAGAAGCAGATACTTGGCTCCAAGCTGGCACCACACAGGTGAGATGAACACGATCTCAGGGCTAGCAAGGGACTGGAGGAACTGAGACCCATCACGCAGTGGGGAGCAGTAGGTTTGAAAAACTAGCCCTAATCTTCCCAGGGTCCTTCCTCCCCACATCACACCTACCTCCACGAGGACCTATTCTCTCACCTTCAGCCAAGTTGTTTGGAGATCTTGGAGACTCCATAACAGCAACCCCCAAATCCAGCCCTCAGGAGGCTGGCAGGGCACAGAGCTGCTCTGCAAAGAGACCTCACTGTGTGTTGCATCTACTGACCCCACTGCAGATGTGTTGGATGTCCCTCAACCATCACATCCCAGCCACCACGGGGTGTTTGCATGGAGGTCTCAAGCATCCCATGATGCTGGGTGGAGAAGATCAACTGGTAGACCTGCACAAAGCCCTTCTGACATCCACCCTCCCTTGGCTCCCCTCTGCCGGTGGTCATCAATCTCCTGCAAGCAGCTCCTACCCAAAGGTGGCAGAAGTTATCATACAGTGATAACAGGAATTATTTGGGCAGGAGAAATGCCCTGGTGGGGATGATGTTGTGGAGGTCATTTCCGCCACCAAGCGCTGCGATTTCCAGCCACATGGTAGGAGGAGCGGGTAAACAACCCTGCCGCTGTAACAATACTGCTCTTTATTAAGCCTTTTCCCTCTCTGTTAGCAGAAGTTGTGACGTCTTCTGGTCTCGTTTCTGCTTCCTGAGATCAAGGAGGCTCTTGTTAGCAGGAGCAGAGGTGCCTCTTGCACGTGAGCATGAAGGGAAAGGGCAGGACAGCGTCACGTTCCGGCGTTATTATTTCTGCTGCGTGTCCCCTTCTCTGTTGAGCACTTCCCTGATATCACAGCTCCTGCAGGCAGGCGGATTACAACACCCTCTGATGGGAAACTGCTTGTGCAGAGTGATTACAGTTTAAGGGGGGGAGATTTACCTTTCTGCAGATTTTTGGCATTAAAAGGGGTAATTTTGTCACTTTGGGCTGCTTTCTGGTTTGCTGGCAATGCCCTGCAAATCCACGTGCTGCTGCGTTTGCTGGTTGTGTCACCCGTCGCTCCTCAATGTCGTGTTTTCCTGGCAGCCTTGGAAAACTTTTTTCTCCAACGCTTCCCGTCAAATGCGCCGAGGAGGATTTATGAGCACTGGTGAGCAATGCATCTGATGAAGAGAAGGCGAGCGGCAGTCGGGAGCTGCTTGGGGGGGGTCCTGCCGGCCACAGCTCCCCGTGGGGGCTTGTCCCAGTGACGGCGTGGGCGTCTGCTCGCAGCCATCTGCTCGAAGGGCAGGGAGGAAACGTGCAGCAGAGCTGGCCCTGGCTCTCCTGACTCACCAGCTCGTGCCTGAGTCAAACTATTGCCTTATTTTCAATGAACACCTTTCCTGGAAGGCTGGAAACCCCCTTGTGTCCTGCTTTGCTCCCTGGCCGGTGTTTCTTGCCAGGGTATTTTCCTTCTGGCTCTTGGTTTCGTTTCATCCCCTTTCGCTTCACTGGCCTCCTGAACGAAACACGAGTAAATGACCCAAAGGAGCAGGTGTCTGTCCCCCCATCACACCCGTCCCGGCACGTCCCTGCTCCCTGCACCTCCAAGAAAGCAACTTGGTGAGCATGACGTCTCCACTGCCTCTTTGACATTATGCTTTCTTTAGAATTTATGACCACTCATGGAGAGTTTTTAATGGGTTTAAGGAGCCACTGTGTCTGGTGGTCATGTTCTTGCTGGTGTTCATGGGGTTGTGCAAGCAAAGCAAAGCAAGCAAAGCCCACCACATCTCGTGGCTTTGGTGCAGGGGAGGACATGCCAGACTGTGGTGGAGAGGTGGGATGTCCTTCGCTGCCCTAGCCAGAGGTGGGACCACCACCCAACTTGAAAGTGGGGGAGGAGGCTTGGGAAGGGATATGTGCTGCTATGGGGGAGCTGTAAGGTCCAGTGGGGGTTTTGGGCACCTACTCAGCATCCCGATCGCTCCACAGAAACCAGCCAGTGGGAAGAGATGGGGTGCTACAGCCTCTCAGACTTCCTCCATCAGGGAACTGAAACCCTGTAAAGATGCAGTTGCTGATAGCATCTCCTCATCTCCTAACCTGGGAGCAGGCAGATATGCCTGTAACCTGCCTTCCCAGGGCCGGCAACCCACCGAGCAACTTGAGATGCTGGAAAAACCCACCTTTTGGGGTCCTGCCTTCCTCCTGCATGGATGGAGAAGGACTCGGCTGCATTTACATGGTGAACCGGCATTGGCATGACCCCGGTGCTTTCTATCCGTGGCACCAGCTGAAGACCAGGCTAGGTGGCCATGTTACATAGGAAAAGCCCATCTGGCTGGGCTTTGCTGGGCTTGGCCCATGAAGAAGGGTCCAACCCCTCCATATGAAGCTCAGCGTGGGCTTGGGCTTCACCCCAGTGCTCAGATCACCCCCCCCCCCACCTCCCCGGGCCACTTCTCCGTGGGGCATCCCACCATCTCTGACATTCCCTTTGCCATCAGGAGCCCGTGCCGGCAGGGTGGCTGGCGTGCCGAACCCTTCCCTAACACACCCTCAACGATGGAGAAATTAATCTCGGCATAAAATGACTCCCAAGGCTTTAAATCAGATGACCACGGGTTTTTCGTGCAGGGACGTGGGAGGATTTCAAAACCAGCAGTCGACGAGGCGTGATCCCTGTTTGCCTGGTGCGTGTGTGCACACACGCGCATGCAGGTGTGCACGTCTCTGCAGGACACCCCGGTTTTTTTCCCTGGCATAACCACATTTTAAGGCTGAAAAGAAAGAGGATGGGGAACAGGCCCCATTTGGGAGTCAAGATCAAACCTACACAAGCAGTTTTAAATTTCCCTTGTGCTTTTCCCTGGGGGATTCCTTGTCCTCTGCAGAGGTATTAGGCTTCCCCTAATACCTGGGCAACTTTTGCTTTATCTACCTTATACCTTCCTTGCTATCAAGGACAGCTATCATTTTCTGTATGACATCCTATTTCAGAATGAAAGCTGTTCCCATGTTTTTTCCCCCCTTGTTTCTCCTTCCTGGAGCATAAAAGCACTCTCACTTTATGCTCTTCCATCTATCCTGGTCTGGAAACATCTGATTGATGTTTTCCACCCCTGATTAAACCTCTTTCCAAAAGTCTAGGGTCCAGAGTGAGTCATGTCCTTCCCGGGCAAGAAAACCCAACCTCCCGCATTTTCTACATCACCGTCCTGCTTAAAAGACCCCAGAACCGGGCTTTCCCTTTGGTTTTTGTTTGGTTTGTTGTGGTTTTTTTTTAAATCTCCAGAGGCATCATGCTTTTGTTTTACAGTTGGCTGCTGAGATTTTTTTATCCCCTTCTCCCTTGTCCTTCAGTCCTCGTTGGATGATTTTTAGCTTTATCACTTGAGGCAGGGGAAACTGAGGCACGGGAAGGTACAAGTGATAGGCTGGAGGCCACTGTGATCGTGGCTTTAGCTGACCTTTTCTGCAGATCCAGCACTGTCCGCATCAAACCTGGCCGTGCTGGAGCATCCTGCAGTGCATCCCCCATGTTGGTACGTTTTGGTGCGCATCGTTGGTCCAAACCTTACCGTAGTGCAACGCGGAGCTTCAAAATCCACCCGTGTGGTTGGAGCAGGGAGTTAAAAACCCTCCCGGGGAGATCTGGGTTGGAAATCAGGGAAAGCGTTGCTCAGCCCTGGAATAGGTTATTTGAGGAGAGGGTGGGGAGGCTGAGATGGACAAATATCTCCCTATGAAATGGCTTGGGGTGAAATGATGCTGCTTCGGGACAGGGGAAGGGGTGATGATAAATCCGCCGGGAAAAGGAGGTGCTGCTCGTTCCTGCATGGCCCCAGCCCTGCTTTGGGCTCTCCTGGTGGGGCTGGTAGCCCTCGGCAGCCGGCATTTGGGCAGGGACGCGGCAGGGCTGGTGTTAAATGGCTGCAGCCCTTCAGACAACCTGATTTATTCTCCACCCCAACGCCTTGGCAGTCAGCTCTGGTGCTTGTTTGCCCAACCTGACGCGGGGGGCGGGGGGGAGAGATTTTTGCAGGGCAGAGAGGTGAACTTGTTTACCGGTTTATTTATTATTTTCTGGCTGTACATGGCCTGCTGGCACGCGGCTGCCGGCGGGAGCCCACGCTTGGCCACCCGAGAGGGACGGCGGGACGGAGGGTTGCCGGAGCACGTTCCGGCCCCGGGAAGCTGCACGGGCTGTGCATGCCCCGTTCACGTGCACGCAGGAAGGAACTGCTGCCAGGATCTGCTTTCCTGACCTCAGCGTCACCCAGCACTGCCACCATCCCTCCCAACAGCTGCAGCCTCCTCCGGAGACATGCGAAAGGGGCATGAGCAGCTATCGCCAGCACCGGAGGGCTGTCGGGCTTTCCTGCTATTTCCAGGAAACCTGGAGAACAGCTGAGCTTGGTAAACAACAGGGGTAATACGCTGGGGCAGGAGGTGTTTTATCCCCCAGCGGTACTGGGAGAAAAATTGGGTGTCCTGTCTCCTGCATGCAGCCCCAAGGAGGGATGGGACTTCCCAGTTTCGGTCTCTCTGGAGCCAGGATGCTCCGGTTGCTTCTGCTGGGGGATAAGCAGGAGGACGGGTTGCACTGCAGGTGTCTTGCTCATGGGTTTGAGGGCAGGTACTGAGCGACTGGTGCTGAGCCACGGCACTTTATTTCTGTGCCTGGGAGACTGAATTATTCTGCCCCTAAAAATGCAAATGGGCACTGCCAGGTTACCCTGCACAAGTGGAGAATAAAGGCTCCTTAGTCACCAGTATAAATTTATTTGGAGGAATCTTGTCCCTTCATCCCAGGTATGACCCAGGCAAGCAACCCACCTTGATGCCAACAGGAGACTCTAGCATGTCTGGTGCAGAAATAGGAGGTTTTGACTTGTTTTTTCTCCTGCTCACTGATTTTCTTAGAAATCCCCCTAATTAGCAAGGGATTGCGAACAGGAACAGTAGGATACAGCTGAAGCTGTGATTTGGGCTTGGGCAGCTCAACGAAGCCCCTCCACCCCTGGCACCGCTTTGTGCCAACACCACTGCTTTGGGGATGGATCCACAGTCACAAAACAACACTGCCTTTGGGAAAAAAAAAAAAGAAAAAAAAAGATAAAAAAAAGCTGTTGGTTTTGTTTTTTTTTTTTCCAGCCTGGTTCTGTTTCCCAGCTGAAGCACTAGATCCCATTCACGGCTGAGGATGAGGTTTTGGGGTGGGAAAAGGGACTCAGAAGTGGCTTCGCCTCCAAAATCTCTGTGTTGTTGAACCGACCTGAGCAGGACGGGTTGAGACAGAAAAGGCACCTGCCAGCAGTGAGTTTTGTGTTTATTTGTTTCTCCAAGGTTGATTTGCCAAAGGCAGAGAATGGATTTCCACCTCACAACAGCTGTGAAGAACATGCATGTGGGGGAATGCCAAAGAGAGGGACCCATCAGCAAAGCCTTTGGTCCTCTTAAACATGAAATCACTGCTGGCTGCTGCCATGTTTCCCCTCTCCTTTTTTTCTTTTCATAATTTTTTGGGGAAAATTATGAAACTCAGAAACTAGCCCAACTCAAACACATTGGCACCATAAATAGGAGAGCAATTTAATAAACCATTAAATGATTTATGGCGGTTGCAACGACACCAATTTGGGCAAGCTCTCAGTGGAGGACATATGAGTGGGAAGAGGTCTTTTTCTGGGTATGGCTTTACCAGTCCAAATTTTGGAAACCCTGTGGCTGCCTTTTCTGGCTTGGCTTTGGATGTCCTACCATGCCATGCTTGCAGCGGTGGGGTTGGGTGGCCTTGGTGGCTAACGGCCTGGCTGCAAACAAGACAAGGCAACGTGGGATGAGGCTGGCGTGTGCCAGCACCGAGTCTTAGTCACCCCGTTTCATCGATGACTGACTCTGTCTGAATGCAAAAGGACCAGATTTTTGAGTAGCATCCAAAGGCAGCAGCGGTTCGAGGTGGTTGCGTGTGCTCCTGCACGTGTCCAAGGGAGTTGTGCTTGTCCGGGCTTGGAGGGCTGGATTGGACCCTGCATGAGATGAGTTTTCAAGGTTATTTAGCTGGCCGGCTCTGGAATGAGCATCTGTGTTTAAGGCAGGATGGAGAGGGGACACACAATGCATCTGTGCTCAGAGCATGTCCTGCAGATATGGGGGACTGCAAGTATGTGACCCTCTGATCACCCTTTCCTTCACCTCAAACCCATGCTGGTGGGATCCCCGTTAGCCACAACTTCAGAAAGATCTTGCTTTTGCATAGCTGGCAGGATTGGGAAGTGCTCTGGGCTCTGCCCATGCAAACCTCCGTGGTTCTCGGCACTCCGGTGGGTGCAGACTGCAGCTCCCGTTGGCTTAACGCATGGGTCGGGAGACTCAAGCATCCGTCTGATCCGTGAGGCATCACAAGCAGCTTCACCCAGCAGTGGGAACGAGGTGCCCATCATTTCAGTGCCTGGGACTCTCCAAGCCCGGGTGATAAATGCACAACATGAAGCGAAGGAAGGTCGTGCCTTGAGCCCGAGCCCGGCTCTCTTTCTTTATTGGGAAGTTGGCAGGACAGCCTGCCTGGGAGTCGGGTGGCCGTCAGATCTCTTGTTGACTCAGGCCACTCTCTAGCAGTTGTTTTAATTCAGCCCGAGCGCCGGGTAAACAGCCAGGCTGGGAAATGTGAAACCCTCACTCTGACCTTGCCGTCGTCGCAGCCATCACCCCGGGGAGGTGCAAGTGGAGACGCACAGACCCACCAGCGTGGTGCAGAGAAGCACGTGGGCACGGTGGGGTGAACGCGTGGGATGAGCCTGTGTCTCCTGGAGTCATTTATTTGGTTTTTCAAGGAGTGAGAAGAAAAAAAATGAACCCTACTTGGGAAACAGAGTTTGTGCTGTGATTCTCTGATGAGTGGTGTTGCCAGAAACACTAAAGCAGATGCAATAAAAGTGGTTTTCCCCCTTCTCCATTGTACGCAGTGGGGACAACTCACGGTCAATGGCCAACGTCTGCTTCCATCCGTGCCATCCCCTCATGGCTCTGGCTCTCAGCTCATGCGACAGCAGATGTTTTGGGAGGAAACTGGGGCACTCCCCAGTGCTATGAAGCACAGCATCTTCCCTCGTGATCCCTGCCAAAATGCCAGGTACCCAAACTCCAGGGCAGAAATCTAAACATTCAGCTGAATTTTCTCTTTTTTTTTTTTTTTTTCCCCCCAAGGAGTTGTTAACAACTTGTCATTGCGCGTTGGAAAATGTAAATTCATTTCAGAAAATATGTTGGCAGCAAGCTCCCCATATTGTTTCAGCTTGTCCCAAAATTCCAGAGAAATTTCCTATTAATATTTTTCATGTCTGATTGGAAAATATCAGGGAAAGAAGAAACAAATTCAGTAGATATTTTTGGACAATTTTAGCTTTTTTTTTTTTTTTTTTCTCCAGCCAGGCCTCCATGGCATGGAAAAGATTAAATTAAATGCACAAATTAAAACCATCTGCTAGGAATTAAATAAATGGAAATATTTGCCCTATAAGCAGAAACAAAGTTAAGAAAACTCTGATAAGGAAAACTTCTGCATTCCAGCAATCCGTGTGATCTGATTCCAGTGATTTGGCTCCAAAAATCAGTTAAGAGAGTTGTTAGGAAATCAGAGACCTGAAAGGTTACCGGGGGGAGGCTTCGACTGTAGAGAGCTCCAGCAAGAGGTATGGAAACTCCTGCAGCTGAATTAAAAAAAAACAAAAAAAAACTAGTGAGGATGAGCGAGAAAGCAAGGACTGGGAAGAGTTAACAGGATTCAGACAGTTCATGGCTTAGATGCTGGGAACTATGTGTCGGGAACAAGAGCAAGGTAAGATAATAGGGAAATAAATAAGAGCTGAGTTTTAGAGAGCAGAGGGAGTGCATGTTTGTAAAATAGTAAAAAATAGTAACCAATGAGCTTAACGAGAGGAGCGCGTGGACAGGATCTATGTACCAATCACAGAATGATTGTTGGCACGTGGATGGGTTGAAGAAAGTATATAAGTACATGAAATCACATAATAAACGTTTTGGATTCACCCTCGGCCGGAGTCCGTGCATCAATCCGCCACAACCTAGAGACGTCTGCTGTGTGAGGGGCACAGCCTCAATCACTCTCATCTCTTGATCGTTTTTGTTGCTGGCGCAAAGAATTCAGAAATCTTTGATGGCCTTTCAGTTGGTTGGTCCTTGGGCATTTTTCAATGTAGTTGTGGACCTTCCTTTTCTAAATTTCAACCTATTGACCATATGCTTTCCCCCCTTAGTTGCCTTTCACAGACCTCCTAAAAGCAGTTCCTGCAGGTCTCAGGTTTAAAAGCACATGGTAAGAGTCTGGAGAAGTGGGACACTTAGACCTCACCTCTTGAAGCCTTGTGGTTTCCGTCAGCTGAACAGAGAGGTGAACCCTTAGGGAGGCTGATCCAGGGAACAGCTCAACCTGAAGAGTGGTGTTGGTCCCAAAAGTGGTTCTTCTTTGAGGGGGTTGAGGTGCGTAGGACACTGTTGGGCAACCATCACTTGCCATTGCCTATATTATCCCAGCCCTGCAAGGAAGCAGGGACAAGCGGGTTGTCCATATGGCAGACATGCTCACAAGGGTGTGGGTGGAAAGATCTTCAGCACGTACGCGGTTTCGAAATGCATCTCCTCATCAAAGCTTTATTCTTCCTCCCTACGTGGGACTCGGGGTTGAACAAGGAATTGTGTTTTGGGTCACCTCGTGCTGGAGCGCACCGAGATGTGTGTCAGATGGCTTTGGACGTAGACAGCACTGAGGTCTCCCTCCATGCTCCTAGGCTACAAACACCTCCATGACACATCCCGTCCTGGTTCACAATCAACATCCACAAGCAGGGCAAGTGAATTGCTCTGGGAGTCCCCGTTTCTCTCCATGGATGGTAGAAGCAGTTGAAGGTGACCAACACTTTGTAGACACCCAAAGCACCATAAATCCTTCCCAAATACTACCCACAGCTTTGCTGTGGATGGAGGCAGACACAGCAGGAGCCGAGCAGGGCTGCAACACCTTCTCCGTGCTCAGCATCCCTCAGGGAGCGTTTCCATCTGAGCCTCCCAGACCCGTGCAGATCCCCCCGGGATGCTGCTTCATAGGACCGCATTTTATCACCCCTTGATCAAAAGCTACTGTATCAGGAGCCAAACTGGTATGAGCAGGAGTTGACAGCAGGGATTAAAAAAAACAAAAAAAAACAAAAAAAAAAACAACGAAATCCTTTTTCCTAGGCTATGATTAATTCAGCGTATGCTGCTGCCTACAGCACCTCCTCCTTGATCAGCAGGAATGCAAACCACTTTGTGTTGTAGCTTTTTGCGTTACTTTGAAGAGATTCCCCAGCATCTCCCGGGTATCTGGCTTTCTGACATCATTGCCTACAAGTCTTTAGAAGCTTCTTGGTCACCATGGCAATGATGAGGTTGTCACTGGCCGGGGCTTCTTACATCATAAGGTGAGTCAGCCCTGGAATGAAAGGCCACAGCCTTTGCCATTGTTTGATTTAATAACCTGCAATGATGCGATAACAATCCGGGCCCTTAATGAAAGGTGGGCGTTAATAAGACGTTAGGAAATAGTTCAATAGCAAAGTCCATGGGATAATGACAGGCTGTGATTTCCGGAGGGTGACCATCTTCCACCTTAAATGGGTTGAATACACTCATCCATGGGGGGTTTCATATCCATCACTGGAGCCCTGCAGGCAGGAGACCTGGAGATCTGCATCCCAAATGCACCACTGGGAATTAAGCTCTTCACAGACACAACCGACTTCAACCGTTGGGCACCTCCATGGAAATGGCTGCTATAACAGTCTGTGCTCAGAGGAGGGTTGGCATTGGCATTTTAGCTCCTTCCTGCTGAACCTCCGCCTTGCCGCATCGCTTCCCAGCACAGGTTAGGTCTGGATCAGGTGTGAGTGCATGGCTGTACTTCTGCTGATTTATCCAGAGAAGGTACCAGGGTAACATCTACCAGGTTTATGCTGGCAGCAGCAGGACGGGTAATATCTGATCTGGCAACGGGGACAAGGTAACCCTGTAAACACACTTTTCTTTCAAACCAGCAGGATTTTTGTGCTAGATCGGTGCCTTGTAGCAAGTGGTTGTGGCATCTTACTTAGGGACAAGCTAACCTGAAGTCAAGTTTAACATACTGTGGATTTACACCCTAAATAAATCCCAGGACTTATGGTGGGGAATTTCACACTCTAAAATCACAGCGCAAATGGGGAGGTGTTCCTTTGATGCAACTAACCATATCTGGGAAGAGGAGGCACAACCCACTGTCAGGCTAATACGAATATTGGCTTCCTGGAGTCGCTGACAGCACCAAACCCTAAATTTTGGCTCTCTGACTGATCTGCACCCTTCAACCCTTTCTGTTGGGACCAAGCCTGAAATTTTGCAGCCAGATTTCATTTCAAGGAGAGCCAGCATCAGATTCCCGAGGCTGGAATATCCCCAACCTTTTGCCATCTAATTGCCCTCTAACCACTTTTAAAAACGCGTATTTGTTTCTGCAACCTATGGAATCAATTATCTTTATGATTTAACCCATTTATGAGGTGAGTTTTGTTTTGTACTAGCCTTGTAAGGTCAGGAACTTTCACAGGACATTGCTCAATCCTCCTGGACCAATTTCTAAGCAGGCCTGCCAGTGTTGAGAAATGTCCTTGCTCCAATGGATGTCGCAGGTTCAGAACGTTATTTCCAACTTCATTTTTTTGAGAATTACAGGACGTAATTCTCAAAAATTACAGATGAAACCCCTTCCCTTGGATTTTAAATAAGAACATTGGTCTGGGAGGCTTCTTTGCGGTCATCAGTCCTGGGAGGCTCCTTTGGGGTCATCAAACCTGGCTACTGGAGACCCATCTTACCCCTCCCCATCTCTGGCCTTGAGCTTTATTGCGTCTTCCCAAGGACCCTCCAAGACCTGAGCATGGTTGGGGGCACACGCCTCTCTCTGGAGATGATGGAGGGATCCTTGGATGATTTTGTGTCTGGCTTGGGGAATCGAGGTTAATTCCAGACTTTCATCCTTCCTTCCTTCCCGGTATTCATCATGGCCAGGCAATGCGTTTGCAGGTCTTCCAATTCCTTTCCTATCTACCTTTAACTCACTCCATTACAACCAAACTCCTCCAGTAAGGGCACAAATCTGCCACCGCAAAAGAAACTAGGTTTGAACCCTCGTTGTCCTGCCTGAAGGACTCCTAAATGAAAAGGAATTAAAAAAACAAATAAATTGCTTTTAGCAAGGCTGACGGCATAGCACGACAGAGGGTTAACTTCCGGAAGGATTTACCGTCCCTGAAATAGTTTCTGCGTTGAACCGACTGCGACGGCGACAGCACGCAGAAGAGCTCAGAGCAGAGGGCTGAGCAGAAGCAACCAGTTTTCTGCATGGGCCATTGGTTGAATATGTCTGAAAAAGCGCTTAAAACTATAGGGAACCTCTTTTTTGCCAGTGGATGGTGAATTTTTTTTTATTTTTTTTTTAACCGCCTGAATAGTGCCCGCTGTTGCAAGAGAGGTCATGTGCACAAAGAGCTGATTTTTGCTGCTTCTTGCTTGAGTGTTGGGAACAGCGTCCCCGTGAATTTCTGCAACCCCTTCATGGCTTTTCCTGCCTCTTGGCTGCCAGGAAAGGCGAGATCAGCTCCCGGTGCGGTGTTTGACTGGAGCTGATACAGCAAGGCTGAGCAATGCCCTGTGCCTCTGCGGGGATTTCCCCCTCCCGAGCTCAACGCTTTTTTCTCAATGTCAGAGACTGAACCCCTTGCAATTTTGCCCTTCTCTGCTTGCAGCTGTTTTTAAGAAAAGCTGCACCCGAAGGCGTGCGTGTGGCAGCCCCCGGTGCTCTGCTGGTATTTCAGTGCTCGGCTGTTGTTACCAAATAGCTGAATTTCTGACGACCGGGGACGGGTGACGTTTCATGAGCACGTCAGGTCCGGTTACAGTATGCAATAGTCTCATAAACTGGACGGCTTGTCCCCGGCTGGGGGAATGGGTTTATTTCTCTGGTGGTTGGAGGATGGCTCAGGGGCAGCCCCGAGCACTCGATGTTCCCTGCCTTGCCCTGATCCTGCACCCTCGGCAAAGTTCAACCCTCCCAGTCGCAGAGCCGAGAGGTGTCAATCTGGAGCACTCCTCTGATTTCAGGGTAGGGGACCGCCAGCCCCGTGCTGAGCAGCATCCCGTAATCACTGCAAGAAACCCTGCCTCGAAATAATACCGTGAAGAAAACAATTTTGCCCGATTTCCGTTGCTCTTTGGTCAGCAGCGGGGTTGATGCTGCAGGTTTGATGCTGTTGAGGAGGGAAGGGAGCGTGTGATTGCAAGGGCAGGGGAGGTGAAAGGCAGGAAATGAGGAAGGAAAAAAAACACAGGGCAACTATCTGGTTAAAAGGAGAGCGAAAAAGCTCTTTTCCATGGCAGAAACACCCCGATGCGTTACGGGAGCTCATCTCGGTGCCCGCAGCAGCAGGGCTCGGGCAGGATGAGGGAGAGGGTGAGATGAGAGAGGGAGTGGTGATATCCCGATGATACAGATGCGGTTCACACTTCACTCCTGGTTTATTTAGTCTTGTAATTGAAATATCTGCGAGTTGTGAGGGGGAGGAAGGTGATTGAATCGTGCAGACATAAAGGACCGTGAACTTCAGCTGCCTCTCCAAACCCAAACATATTTTATCAATTTTTGCAAAACTCCCTTCTCCATAAGCCTGACCCTCAGCAGCTTTTGCAAACTTCCGAGTCCCTGCAAAGAAAGTGCCGTCAGCAGCGAAAACAGCTCAGCATCCAGCAGGTGAGAGGAGGAGGCAACCGCTTGGTTTCTTCCCTGCCCTTTTTGAAAGCCCTCAATCCCTCCAGTACATTGAAGACAATTTTCTTGGCTTCTCCAGGATCCCACTGATTTTTTTTTTTTCAGAAGTGCAAAGTTTAGCATTTTTGTGTTTTGTTTTTGTTTTGTTTTGTTTTGTTTTGTTTTTCAAATAAGTGTATAAATGCCCCTCGGTCAGCCCAGAGGAATAATTTTCTCTGTTGCAAGAGGGTGTCGTTAATGCACGAACAAGAATTTGGGCAGCTGCTGCCTGAGTTTTGCAACCTCCCTCCCAGGCTAGAGAGAACTATTTGTGCCCATGTCCCAGGCTGGTAAACCGAGGCCGTGCCGGAAATTGCTGGGAGTCAGTGCCTGCTGTTAACCGAGCACGTATATGGCTGCATCTGTATGGGGATGGATGCACAGCTCCCAGCCACCGTCTCCCAGTTTTAACCATGCAAAGAGTTGCTGGGTGCAGGGTTGGACCACACGACTCGGATCCCACCGGACATCAGGCACCCTGTCCCCCTGTCCCCTCCATGCCACGTGCTCAGGAGATGCTCCGTGTCGCACTGAACGTAGGCATAAATGTGACTTGTTCTTTTCTTCTGAGTTTCCTTTGGGGGGGGAACAAAAGAAAAAAGAGGAGGATGAATCACAGCTTAGTCAGCGCTGGGGCTCGCAGGAGCAATCGCTGCCGTTGCCTGCATTTTGATGCCGGGGAAGGGTGCCAGGGGAGGCTGGCTGGTGGCCTCTTGGTACCGGTAGGTTCTTCCAAAGGGGATGGGGAATTTAGTCCAGGATTGTGATTTTGGGCTTCATCCAGAGCCTAATTCCACCATTTGGGGCAGGTTGCTAGGTCAGTTCAGTGTTTGAGCGGCAGGGGAACAAAAGCAGGAATTGAGGGGTTTTGGCTTTGGTGTTTTGGAGAATTCGGCAGCCTGTAAACCCCGTAAGAGATGGGTGTCCTGTTCTTGCAGAAATGGGTTTTTTCACCCTTTTCCACCAGACTCCCCTCCTTTGCGCTGCCCTCCCCTCTCCCACCCCTCTGGACCTGCCACCTCCATCCCTCGGATGTTTGAGGTCTTTTTTTTTTTTTCTCTGTCTACCACTGGGACCTTGAGATCCCGAGCCCTGGCATTGCCCATATCCCTTTGCATTTATTAAATCTCTGCAGGTTCCTGCGATGGGGTAGGTAAGGCAGCACCTCCAGCGAACGCTGGGTGATGTATTCCTCCCTCTGCACTTTTTGTCGCCCAGCGAAGCAGAGGATGCAGGACAGCATCGCTGGCCGTCCCGTGGCACGCCATGCCCACGGTGGTTCTCAGCAAGCCAACGCACCTCTTACTAACAGCCTTTGGCCACATTGGTGCTTTGATTTCTCAAAAAATCGCTGAGCTAAGCACCCCGTGGGCTCCTTTCACAGCAACTGTGAGCAACAACTTATTTACCGGTCCAGGCTCTATTTTTAGGGAGCTCTACTTTTACGCAGCACGACTCAAGAAGGGGAAAAAATAAATCCTCTCGGTGCACCTAGTGCTGTCCTGCACGCCACCCTCTCCCTGCAATGAAAGTGCCTTATAAATAGTAATGATGCTTCTTCCAGCTGACCTCGCTTGGAGCAGCTGGGTGCTCGTGCCTTTGAAAACCAGGCCATTTATTTAGGAGTTGAAGCTTTCCGCTCCAGTTATTTAGGAGTTTTTAAGCCAAGAATTACTAGGTGGATCTAATTTGAAGTGACTGTGATTTTAATTCAGGCGGGGTTTCGCTTTTGGGCTGCTTTCAATATTGTGGGGGTGGTGATTTTTGAAGCGAAGAGCTGCGGAGAGCGAGGCTGAGCTGCTGGAGGAAGGGGGATGCCCAAACCCCTCGTCCTGCAACATCCCGGCAATTTTCTTCCTTCTTCTGACTCATGTTTTAGCCAGGAACCAAATTTTCATTGCCCTCCATGGGAAAAGGTCCAGGATTTTGGAAAAAAGACCCTCTTGCCTTTTCCTGAGGATGGATTTTGTGCATGGCGGTCCAGGGAACGCCATTGTGTCTGACCACCATCCCCACCCTCACCATCCCGAGCACTCACTGCTGTCACCCATCGTCCTTCCCACACACCAAAGCTCCAGCTCTTTTCCAACTCCCTCGTAGCTAACTTTTTTTTTTTTTTTTTTTTTTTTTTTTTTTTTTTTCCCCTCCGTGAATATCTTTTTCCTGCGTAGGAGAGAGAAGGATTGTGCATTTTATACTCCATCCATCTTGGCTCCATATAAGGAGATAGCCAAAAATATATTTTTCTAGATCCGTTATAAAAATATAAACCTTCGCTTCCAGAGAAGGAAAATGCCCTATAAAAAGGCACTTTAAGTATCCGAGATGCTACGTATCGAGCCTTAAATTTAAAAGCAAAATTTGCTTTATTAAACCCATCAGAGCAGATGCTCCCACCACTATGGCTCTTCCCAGCGATGATTTATTTCCATGATTCCCCACCCCGCATCCTGCCAAAGGGACCCCCGCTCCACCCGGTGCCAAGCGGGATCCACCCCATGGCTGGGGCTGCGGTGGCGGGGTGTGAGCATCCGCACGCTTGGGGCTTCTGCACCTCCAAAGTAGTTTTCTGGGTGGCCCCTGGACGGTGTCCCCAACCCCTCTGCGCTGCAAATATCGACTGCTCCGGGTTGTGGTTGCTGCTCGGCTGCTGTTCACAGCCTAATTTAAGGTGGAAAGGTCACCTGCAGGAACCCGGCCGCTGGCTTGAGAATAATAAATTCATAAAATAATGAAATCGATAAAATAACGAAAATTACAAAATTAATTAAAAGAAATATAAATACGAATTAAAAGGATTAAATATTGGGATCGTGCCCAGCTGAGAGCAAAGCTTCCCGGGCAGCATCCCCAGCGCTGCCGCCGCTTCGCACCCCCCCGAGAGCCGCTTTTTGCGG
>VXBL01008308.1:623938-635362 GCA_013400195.1 Aramus guarauna | reverse complement strand
TTTTTTTTTTTTTTTCTACCTTCCACTCCAGTGAAGCATGAGAGCGTATCAGTGCTGACTTTCTAGCAGCTAGAAGGCGCAAGTTGAGGAGCTGCTTTTAAATATCCTGACTGAGCCTTTCAAAAGTCATCCCTGACCTTGACTTACCTGGATAGATGTTGATAACGAGTAATGAATATGCATTGAAATCCCTGATAGCTTTCCAGCAAGGGTGAAAAGAAATGATGAATTAGGTCTTTGTGAAGCACCAGGGAGCAAAACACTGGGTTTTGTTTCATCCCTGATGCAAAGTTTCCTGGAGGCTTTTGTGATTTAGCTTGGTTTGGGCTCAGGTTCCTGATAAAAAGATGCAGGCTTGATGCCCTGGTGTTTTGGGAAGTGCTTCCCAGGTGCCTCAACAGATGCTTTTTCAGCGTCCAAGGGGAACCTCGATCTTTCCTTTGGCAGCAAACCGAATCGGGGAGAGATTCCTCAAATACAGGTGTTTTAACTCCTGCAGCAGCACTCTTCGGAGGTGGCATGTTTGAACCAGCTCTGGGACCATCTCAGCTGTCTGGAGCCAAAGGGACGGTGAACAGGACCCAGCATTGTCCCTGTCCTCTCCAGTGCTATTATTTTAATGGCCCCAAATCCTCTTGGCTCTGCTCTTTGAGATCCTTTGTCCGCTGGCAGGTAGGGAAAGGAGGAGTTTCTCTGCTCAGGTATTATTCTTTCCTTCCCTCCCTCCCTTTATTTAGTATGTGGTTGGGTTTTGTGCAAAAAAAGGCTTGCACCCATATGGATTGGTTGAGGATGTGAGACTGTTAGAGAGGAAAAAAAAAGATTTTTCTGGATACGTTGCACAGCTCCCTTGGTACCCCGGCGTGCAAAATCAGCACTTGCTACTGAAATTAATGGGAGCTGCCCCGGGCTTTTGAAAAGCGGCAAAGGGAGCGAGCGTGAGGGCAGCTCCAGCTTGAGGAATGTGGATTTTTTTTTTTTTTTAATCTCTTTTAGTTAGTTTTCTCATCTCTTGTCTGCTGAGTTTGCTATGGTGAGACAGCCGGGCAGATGATGGGTGGCTCTTCTCTGCCCTTCTGGGCACCAGCACTGTAACTCTTCCCCATGGCCTTAATTCAGTCTCTTTAGCTGTTGGATTATTTTTTTTTATTTTTATTAGTAGGGGAAGGAAATGGCACGTGCTTTGCATGCTCTCTGGATACCTTTCCATTTGTATGCCCTTCCCAAATCTCTGCTGAAGAAAAATCTACCCTAACCCACCACCCAGTCCGCATCCCCGGGGAGCCCCTCGCATCCCCAAATCGCTCTGTGGCCGTCCCCTGGTCCCACCTGCGGGCAGCTGGGATGGGCAGGCAGAGCTCTCCGCCCAGACCATAATTAAGCTGCGTTTTTATGGCTCTGCCACCAGCCTCTCACTCCCTGCATTCCTTTCCTGTGAGGTCTGTGGCCTCACCGGGCGGATTGAAGGGTGGGTGAGAAATCCCCCGGAGGGTCGGAGGGCTCTTGGCTTGTCATGCTGGAGGCTGGCTAATCCAAATTCCATTAGGCATCGTTAAGATCTTCCTTTCCCGTATTTAAAGCCCTTGGCTTTGTGCCTCAGCCTTTCCTGTGTGCAGCACCATGTGAGAAGCAATTTCGCAGGGCAGACCCTGGAGAGGAGCAGGGGGGGTGAGACACGGGAGAGGGATGCTGCCACATTACATGGTCCGTGGGGCGCGTGGTCCAGATGCATCCCGTGGTGCTGGGGCTGGGCTGTGGAGGACTAAAAAAAAAAATCCCAGACTGCATTCCTGGTCCTGTAACCTCAGCAAATTTCCTCCAAATTGAGCTAGGAATTTACTTTCTAAAGGATTTATGGGGGAAAAAGCGATGCACCTGGGCAACCTGGCTGCATTTTGGCTATGACATTTGGGTGAATTGGAGAGGAGTTTCTCTTCACTTGCCAAGTCATCACTAAGTGATGCCTCTGGATTTATTTCCAGCTGTTTGACATGGACCCTCTCGACAACATTAAAAACCCCCAGCTTAAAACAGGTTTATGAGGAAAAAGGGATAAGTTGGTCACATATATCTGCTTTTAAATGCCGGGGGTTCACGTGTATCAGCTAAAAAGCTAGCAGAAGTGTTTGGAAGGTGCTCTCTCTGGGTGTAGATCTCAGTGCAGACCTGGTATTTCAGCACAGCAGCCATATCTGAAGTGCACTGCTGTGAGGACTGGACCAAAGTCCTTGGGTCATCCTCTAGGTCTTCACAGGATTGACCAAACCACAGGAACAGGGGGTTGTGTTTGCCTTGATTTTTTTTTTTTTTAAATTTTATTTTCAAATGGGGAAACTGAGGCACAGAGGTCCTACAGGGAGTCTGGGTCATCTGCTGGTTCCTTGCCCACTTTGCAGCCATCAGGATGTTCTCCTCTTGCCATGGCTGTTGAGCTGTGACTCCTGTTGCCGGTTTGGGTGGTACCAGGGTGAATTTGGGTCAGCATGGCTTAGCTGGGGCTCACCCGTGGGCAGCTGTGGAGCTGTCCACCATGCCTCCTGCTCTGACATGTGCTCGTTCAGCAGATCCCATTGCAAAAATACATCTGTGGATTTGCCTGATCAAGGTTTTGGGTGTCCAGGCTCATTGGAGGGAAGTGCAGGGGAGATGCCACAGAGATGGTGGTGCATGAGGAGCAGAGGCATTGGGTTTCCTCCAGCTGCTGAAGGACTTGGGGGAAGGTTGGGTCAAGAGCAAGTACCTTGTAGGGTTGATACAACAAGATGAGCTGGAAGATTAACAGCTGCTCATGCTGTGCTTTCTCTTCCTCCTTGTAGCCTGTGGGCCGCAGCTTGCCAATTCCCCCACCGTGATAGTGATGGTTGGCCTCCCAGCCCGCGGGAAGACCTACATCTCCAAGAAGCTGACTCGCTACCTCAACTGGATTGGTGTCCCAACAAAAGGTGAGGCTTTCACTGGCTGCCTGGGGAAAGCACAGGGTCTGGGGTCCTCAGGAGTTGCTCTAGGAGCTCAGTACCTTGTGGGGGTGGAAGGTAGTGGGGGATCTTTCCAAGATCCCATGGGCCAAATATTCACATCCTCCTGTGGCTTCTGCTGCAGCCCAGGTTCAACCTTTTGAAGACCAGGGATGTCCCTAAGCCTTTTGCTCCAAGGATGTCACTTCTTGGCCCATTGCTAGAAAGCGTTGTCTGTAGGAGCTGCACAGCCGAGTCAAGCTGTGCTGATGCCTGCTCCTGGTTTTGATGGTCTTTGCCTTTCCCACACAGTTTTCAACGTGGGGGAATATCGCCGTGAGGCAGTGAAGCATTATAGCTCCTATGACTTCTTCCGCCCCGACAATGAGGAGGCCATGAAAGTCAGAAGGTAAGTGTGGGCACCACATCTGTGCTCATACCCAGGTCTCAAACGGGTGGTGGAGCCCATGGCTGGCAGTGGAGTTGCCTGGCTTGTTTTGGGGGGTGATGGACATAAAATCTAGGCTCTAACTTGAAGTTCCCCTACCTGGCTAAGGAGGGCCTGACTTGGGAGCGTAGAGCTAAAACTGAAGTTGTCAGGGCTTGGTAGCTTCAAGGTCACCAACACGTCACCTTCAGGCTCACTGATGTAGGGTGTGAGGTCTGCCATGAGGTTTGGCCTTTGCTTCTTCATCTACCATTGCCTCTGCCATGGAGACCAGCATGCCGCTTAGCACACGTGGCTCTTGTACTTTTGGCAGACCGAAGGTGTCTTTCCTAAATGTCCATGGGAGAATGGAGAGGGTGGCAAGGAGGAGCTGCAAAGCCTGTCCTCCTTTACGGGGCTGCTGCGCATATTTCTGAGGACATCAGGACCGTGCGTCTCTCACCTCTTTTGCAGGCAATGTGCCCTGGCTGCCTTGAGGGATGTCAAGCTGTACCTGACGGAGGAGGCTGGCCAGATTGCGGTAAGCTCAGAGATTTGATCTATGGGGTTTGGCAGCAGTCCTGGTCCCGAACAGCGATGCTTGCAGGAAAAGGGACCACTTGCTCACAGCATCGCTGGCCCCAGTCTCATGAAGAAGCTCTTGGCGCTAATCAAAATCTTTGCTTTTAAAGGTTTTTGATGCCACCAATACCACGCGGGAGAGGAGAGGGATGATCTTAAACTTTGCCAAAGAAAATGGGTTCAAGGTTGGTACCGTTGGGCTGCTGCTCGTGTTGCATAGTCCACGTCAGTGTATTGTTGGGCGTATCTTCTTTCGCTAACATGTTAATCTCACGATGCTCCTGTGTAAGGGAGATTCACTGATGGGTTTGTTTAAAACTGTGAATCTCCTCCGTCATTTCCAATCCCGAGCCCCAGAGAAGGAAAGGATGGGAGTTGGGCAGAGGGAAAGCTCTCTGGTCAAGGAGGGAGGAGGTTGGGTTAAGCAAGGAGCTGGCTGAATGCTACAAACCTTATTGCTGGCCTTCAGGTGAACTTTGTTTTTGCTTTGCAGGTGTTCTTCATTGAATCTGTCTGCAACGATCCCACGGTAGTTGCCACCAACGTTATGGTAAGTGTGGAAATGTCTTGCTTTTGTTTTCCCTCATGTAGGATTTTCGGCCTGCATCCGGCTGGTTTCTTATCAGAACATCTTGACAGAGTTGGTTGAGGATTAGGAGGTTTTTATCTTTTTATGATGTATTTGTCCTGGGATGAGAAAGGAGCTTTTATCTTCCAGGACCCAGGGCCACCTGGAAGTAATGAAAATAAAAGTTGTAGCCTTTCCCAGCTCCTATGCTCTCTGCTTATCTGTTGATCTGTAACTTGATATTAAGGACAGAAAGCATTCAGGATGCTTTGGTGGTCCTCCCAAAGTCCTACTTTTTAGAAGCAATGGATGTGGTTAGGGGTTTAAATCCCATCGGAGAGTAGTCAGACGTGGTGTCTTCAGCCACATGCAGCTTCTGAAAATCTATTGGGGTCTGCTTTGAGAAGAACAGCAGCTCAGCTTAGCGGTTTCTTGCCACCAGCTGAAGTCTTGGCTGGGATAGCAGCATAAAACATTGCTTTTCAACTCCTTTGAGGGGTGCTGGATCCTTGATTTCCCACCAGAAGAAGAGCTCCTTTGCCTGTTATACTTGGCTAGGGCAGGTAGATGTTAATTGGTCTACCTAGGCGTGATTTTTTTTTTTTTTTGTGTCCTTTCCTCCACTGGGCTTTGCTCCAGCCACATCTCCAGTTCTACATCTGAACTTTGCCATTTTATGGTGTCTGGGAATTTGTCACAGGATACCCAAAGTCTGCGAGATGGGTTTTGTTCTGCCCCAGGATGGGCTCCACCAAAGGGTGCTGTTGTGGGGGCTCTGCTCCTGCTGGGACTTGGTGTCCCATGGCCAGCGATCAGGTTTTTTTTGGGGTTGCATGTGTTGCTCGGTTGCGTTATGCTGTTCGTTTCAGGATTGCTTGCGAAGTTACTAACGTGTAACGCTGCTGCTCAACCCCAAATCTTCCAGAAAAATAGCCTGTTAGAGTTGTTCAGGCAGAACTTAGTCCATGAGAGCTCTGGATATTCACATTGCCCATTTCTAGCATCTTTCAGCCCAGTAGCTTGTAGCAAATAATCCACAGAAAGGGACTGAATGTCATTATCCTGCTGCCTCTGGTGGGGGACAGACGGGCTGGCAGCTTTATTCACTCAGAAGGTCTGGGGTCAGCATCTTGCCTAAGCTCATGAGCTTTCCATTCTCAACTTGAATTATTTAAACCTGATGCTTTTCTTTAGCCATAGGAAAGCTCAGTTTTCCCACTGTGTTGGGTGGTGAGGTGCTACCTCAACTCTTGGGAGAATGGGAGCAGACTGATATGCACCTATACTGGTCATGCTGTGGTTTATACCAGATTTTCTCACCTTGTGCTTAGTTTTGGGTCTGGTTTGCTTCTTTTCTGTCCTACGATAACTGACTATAAAGTGGCTCAGCTGTATCTTGGCAGGACTTTGAAATTTGAGATTAGCGTGGTCTGGCTTGGAAAGCTTCCTAACCTCTCCTTGCGGCGTGTTTTTTTTTTCCCATCACAGGAAGTAAAATTGTCCAGCCCTGATTACCGGGACTGTAATTCGACCGATGCCATGGAGGACTTCATGAAGAGGATCAATTGTTACCAGGCCAGCTACCAGCCACTCGACCCTGATGACTATGACCGGTAAGAAGCTTTTGCTGATTTCTGAACTGGCTTGAATGCCTTTCTTTTCCCAGGAGAGGAGTAACAAAGTATGGAGCTGTATTTCACTTTGTGTTCAAATACGTGACTGTGCTAGAATAATGTATGGCCAAGGCTCACTGTGAATTCAGGCTTCTTCCTTGAAAATGCTGGTTTTCCTCAGCCCTGTGCCAGGGAGCCAGGCACTGAAACCTTCCCAGGCTCTTCTGGGCTCAGACATACTGGTTTCAACCTTGTTCCGTAGGTCTAAATACAAAGGGTTTGGAAAAGCAGTTGAGATCGTGTGTTTCTGAAATGCTTCTGTCGTGGTCCCATTTAAAGGAAGAGACTGCTTGAACAGGCTGAAACCACAAGGTTGAGCAAGCCCTGTGGTTTCCACCTTGTTGTGTGCCCTCAGAAGACCTTTGCAATGCTGCATGACCATGCAGGCACCTCCCAGCCTTTCCATTGCTCACAAATACGTCCATGTGCCCTGTGCAGATTATCCTGGTCCTGCTGAGCCGTCCTGGAGAGGAACGTGCTCCCTGTTAGTCTAGTTTAATCCTCTTTACTGCTGCAAGGAGTAATGGTGACTACACTGGTGTTACTTAGCTCTCCATGAATTGCCGTTACCTGTTGGCTTCCTGTTGACAATAGCCTGCAGGAAATCCTTTTAGCTTGGTGATTATGTTGACTGAGATACCTCACAAGGCTTTTTTTTCAAGGATGGTGTTTCTTTCTTTCTGCTTTCCGCACTGGCAACCCCCTCATCCTTGCTGTGCTTTTCCTAGGGAGCTTTCTCTCATCAAAGTCATTGATGTTGGCCGGCGGTTCCTGGTCAACAGGGTTCAGGATCACATCCAGAGCAGGATCGTTTACTACCTGATGAACATCCACGTCCAGCCCCGCACCATTTATCTCTGTCGGCACGGCGAGAGCGAGTTCAACCTCAAGGGGAAGATTGGAGGTGACTCAGGCCTTTCCAACAGGGGCAAGAAGGTAAGAGGGAAGGGAATATTCCCCTGTGACTTCTAGGAGTGATTTGGCTGCAATAGATGCCATGCCTTGGGTTGTGTGTATTTGATGACAGCTGGAGTGCTCAGAGGATCCATCTATGGGGCTGGTTAAATTTGGGCTCGGGCATGGCCTCTAAACAAGACTTTCCAGCCATCCGTGTTGCATGTAGGCTTGCATGTAGTTAGGAGTTAACAGAGGTTGGACTGCAGAAATCTCTAGGAGAGAAGGGTATGTTCATTGAGTTGGTTCAGACCTTGCCCAGGCAGGGCAAGACGTAAGAGGACTGTTGCCACCCTTTGGCAGGTATAGCCAGCTCTGGGTGCTTTCAGATTGCTCACTACTTGATTTTTCAAAGACATGGACAAATGCGCTGCTTCAGGGAGGGTTACTAGCTATTTTTGCTTGCCAGACTGTTTTGAAGTCCAAATGGAGTCTATCTGAGGTGTGACTATTATCAAGAACTACAGCATACATCAATTTAGTTCTATGACAAATAAACAGAGCTCCAAGGATCTTCCACAGCATTGTAGCAGAGCCCATGTTGTGGTTGCTGTTTCTTGGATGCTGATGTTGTTCCTTGATGACATTAGGTTGCTGACTTCTCCTCTGCTTTCTCTCTGTTCTCATACCTGTCATAGCTCTTGGGGATCAATGCATGTGTGGCTGCTCTTCACCTCAGAGGAGAAGGCTAATACAACTGCTTATGGAAGGCAAAAGAGGTCCTAGAGAAGGCAACATTTACCAGGAAGGAGAGAATAAGGCCTATTGGGAAGTTGTGGATCAGGAATCAACCTTTTTCTTTTTTTTTTTTTTTTTATGTTGCACAGTTTGCACTGGCTCTGAACAAGTTTGTTGAGGAGCAGAACATGAAGGACCTCAAAGTCTGGACCAGCCAGTTAAAGAGGACCATCCAAACAGCAGAAGCTCTCCAGCTGCCCTATGAGCAGTGGAAGGCACTCAATGAAATAGATGCTGTAAGTATCTTTGATTGCAGTAGGAACAGCTGGATCACGCTGGTTGCTGCTTGGCAGAGAGGGATAGCACTAGCCTTTTCACTTTTGCCTAAATCTCACCTTTTGTGGGGAGATTTTCCTTCTGTGGGAAAGGGTGGAACTGCTGCAGCATTCACAATTTGGCTTCTGATCTTAGCTCTACCTTGTGCTGATGATGCTTCAAGATGTTGGCTTGAATGAGCAGATTAAAATGATTTTTGCTTGGAACTGCTCTGTAGCTGATCGCTCAGAGGGTTACAGATGATTTTTTTGGAGAAGGTTGTTGGGTGTTGGTGTGCTGATGCATTTTGACTTGAGCATGTCCAGTAACCTTGTGGATGTCCTGTTCTGGCAGGGTGTGTGTGAAGAAATGACGTATGAAGAAATCAGGGAGCAGCATCCAGAGGAATTTGCTTTACGTGATCAGGATAAATATTACTACCGCTATCCTTCTGGGGAGGTAGGTCTGCAAGGAGACCTTCAGAGATGTGACGCTTACTTTCAACATGGCCTTCTTGTCTTCATGCTGTCCTCTACGCTTGGAGCAGAGGAGCAGCAAGTGCTCCAAGAAATTAGAATCAAGAAGGGTCAGGGCTCCCTTTTACCTTTAGCACTGAGCTCTTGTGAAATCACGGTACTTGAACATCTGATTAAGAAATGTATCACTTAATAGCAAACTAGTAGGATGGCGTCTTGCTCCTCTGACTACAAGTAGCAGCTACGTTCTAGAGTAGCCTGAAGATGAGGCTCTGTTGAACTTTACTTGGTTTTAGCAGTAATTATGGTGGTTTAGTTTAGTCAAGGACATGAAATCAATAGCCGGACCAAGATAAGGACCATTGTTTCTTGTGAGGTGATCCTTTTCTTGATTCTATGCCATATCTCCCTTGCCTTCTTCTGTCTCAGTCCTACCAAGATCTGGTGCAGCGTCTAGAGCCAGTCATCATGGAGCTGGAGAGACAGGAGAACGTCCTCGTGATCTGTCACCAGGCTGTTATGCGCTGTCTCCTGGCATACTTTCTGGACAAGAGTGCAGGTGAGCTCCCTGTCCCTGGGAAGGGGATTGATCCTGCCAGAGGAGGGATGATAGAGCTCTGAGGAGATGAGAGGTGTCTTCAGGTCTGTGCAGGGCCTGGAGCGTGCATCTCTCTGGTGTGGCATGGCCTTAGCTGTTGATGAAGATGTTTAAGCTTGCTTTAGGAGAGGGAACGGGATAACCCTCCTGCTTTGCTTTCTCTGCAGATGAAATGCCCTACCTGAAGTGTCCCCTTCACACAGTGTTGAAGCTGACCCCAGTGGCCTATGGTAAGTGAAGTCTTCCTGCTAAACATGCCAAGGGGTTAGATTTGAACCTCCTCCTGAATCCAGGCTGCCTCTGGGAGAAGAGCAGGGGTCTGGGGGTGGAGCACTTCAGCATCCCGTGCCCGTTGGGTTTGCTGATGGCCTCTCTGTCTCCTTGTGCTCCCTTCTGCAGGCTGCCGAGTGGAGTCCATCTCACTGAACATCGAAGCCGTCAACACCCACAGGGAACGGCCAGAGGTGAGTGTTGCTTTTCCTCAGAGCCATCCCTTCGTGTCCCTCTCCTTTCCCCTACGGTCAGTTGGCAGCGAGGACCCCGGGGGGTGGGCATGGGGAGATTGCTCCACTGGATGCTTGGAAGTGCTGCTGGAGCATCTTTGCTCTGCAAAGACGTGGCCGGTCAAGGGTTTTTCAAGGGAAGAGGACTGTTGCGTGTGCCTGCTTCCCAGTGTGTCTGTCCAGATTAAAGCTGGCCCAGGGAAAGCTCCTCCCTGGTCTTTGACTTTCACCTGTGCAGTCATCTGCTCACCTGAGCGGGGAACGGAGCCATGGATGGAGAAGGTGACTTCTCCCAGCTGGCTGGCAGAGCCGGGGCTCGACGCCTTGCCCAACATCTCCTGCCTTTGTGGTTTTTTTCCTGGTGTGCCCACGGCTCCGTGGGGCTAGCAGAGTGCTGTTCTGTAGGGTGGGAGGTGGTGGCGCTGGGCTGGGGATGCTGTGGGGAGGAGACTCCTCACATGGAGGAAAACCACCGTAAGGTCAGGTCTATCTGCCCCGTGCTCCCCTCGGAGCTCGAAGGTCAGAGCAGGGGGGTGCCAGCTCGGTGTCAGGGCTGGACAGCCACCCAAGGGGGACCCCAGGGACCCTGGCAGTGCCCATGTCCCAGGGACACGGGACCTTTCCAACTTGTGCATAGCGGTGATGAAGCCCATCTGGATGTTGGACGGTCAGAGCTGTCCCCTTTTGGCCCACATCTCCCTTCCTTTGCTTCCCAACCTCAGCGGGCAGCAGCATTCTGAGCCACCTCCCCTCCCCATGGCTGCAGGTGGGGAAGCCGGTCCTTCCCCCCACTGCGGGGACCATCCCCTCGCTGGGGATGGCGGGAGAGCGATGGGCTGTGTGCAGGATAAGAGCAAGAGACGTGCGAAGCGCTCGGGTCCCTCTTTTTGGCTGCGTTGCCCCTCCGTCCCACCTCGCTTGAGTTGGAGCTTGGCGCGGTGCTGACCCTCGCTGGCTGCTCTGCCCCCACTTCCCAAATCTTCCTTATCAGCCCCGGGCTGGCTCGTCTTCCCTCTTCTTGCTTTCACATCCCTCCCTGGGTCAGTGGGAACCGGCTTCGAGGAGGAGGAGACTGATGGGCGCCTCTTTCTGTCGTGCACAGTCATGGCTTTTGATTACTACCGGCTTGGTTTTTTGTTTGGTTTTTGTTTTTTAGCGATCGATATTTACTTTTTTGTGAGCAGAGGCTCAGGTGAGGGGAAAGTCTGTCTCGTTTGTGAGTGCAGAGCCTTTTGGGGTTTTTTTTCCTCCCTTTTTTGGGAAATCACACTGTGTTCTTGAACATTTTGCATTAGGGGTTTTCTTGGTATCCAGAGCCTTTCAGTTTATCCTTTGCACGTCGACAGCGATTGTGGGGAAAAGCAGAGGCCGCCTTAAGAAAAAAATCCAAAACAACCTGCTGCTTTTTTTTTTTTTTCCTTTATAACTGTCGCCTTCTTCCCTTTATTTTTTTTATTTACTTTTTTTTTTTTCTTTGTCTCACTCTAATTTAGGAAGCAAAGAAGGGACCTAACCCGCTCATGAGACGTAATAGCGTTACCCCTCTAGCAAGCCCAGAGCCCACCAAAAAACCTCGCATCAACAGCTTTGAGGAGCATGTGGCTGTTTCTTCCGCCCTGCCAGGCTGTGTTCCTCAGGAAGTGCCCACGCAGCTGCCGGGACAAGTTAGTTGAACTCTTTTTTTTTTTTTTTTTCT
>VXBL01008308.1:547856-623908 GCA_013400195.1 Aramus guarauna | reverse complement strand
GGTTGTTATTCTTGTTGTTTTATTGTTTTGTTGTCCTCCTGTCGCTCCTGAAGCTGGGGAACGGCTTGCACTTGTCGCAACCCATGCTGTTGTCTCTGAGATGCATCTTTCTCCCACGGCTGCTGTCCCTCCCTGCCTTGGGTTGGTTTCGGGAGCACTCGGCGAAGGGTCGCTGTCGATCCTCTCTTGGGTTTTGAGAGCATTGTGAACTCTCCCCAAAGCTCTAGGCTGCATTAATTTAGTGCCTTCACCATCTGGCATCGTGGTGTCAACATCCTGAGGAGCCACATCTCTAGAGCGGGCAGGACCGAGGGGCTTGTGCCTTCCCCCTCTGGATGTGCTCAGCTCTGGTGTAGACTTGGGCATTGTAATAAAGCAAATGTTCTTGTGCTTCCCTCAAGAAGGAGCTGCCAGGACCCATCTTCTGACTTGAGGGGTCTCCTTCATCCCAGAGGAATAGGCAAAATGGACCAAAAATGAGTAGAAGCCTCTTGGCATGGTGAACTTGGTTGCCTTCTGCAGCCCTGGGTGAAACCCTGTGGGTAGCTGCCGTGATGCTCATGTGTCCTCTCCTCTTTCACCCACCCATGAAGGGATGCAGAAAGGGAGACCTTGCTGCACACTTCTCCGGAACAAAACTCCCCTCCCTGTGCTCATTAAGGAGCTGGGGTGCTACTGGAGAAGCACCATAGATACATAGGAGCTCCTTCACCATGCTGCCCTTCCTGCTTGTTGGATCTCGCTGTCTTGCCCAGCCCCTCTTGGCATTGTTTGTGTTGTCTGGTGTCCTCTTGCCCCTCCGCAGCCAGATCCCGGGCAGGTTAGGAAGGGTGCCGTGTTCCTCCAACTGCTCTGCTTGGTGGCCGCTTCGCATGAGCCTTCCCACCAAGCATGGCAACTTGGTCTGTCCCTCAGCTTTTGGGGCTCCGCTTGGGCTGGTTGAGTCTTGCCACAAACCCTCTGCCAGCTTTCGGGTTTGGAAGCTCTCGCTGTTGGCGTCCCCCTCGCTGCCGTCCGGTGTTCTTCGCCTGGTCTCGCGCGGCGTTACTGACACCTCTCTCTCCGTTCTCTCTGTCTCTCTGCAGCCTTTACTAGGGAAGGCATGCCTGTAAGTACCTTCTTGCGTCTTATTCCCCCCTCTTGCCCTTTTTCCGTGTCTCTTGCCGTCCCACCGGTTGTTTGTTGTTGCTGTGAAACCCGGCCGGGGTGTGGACTTGCTGGAGTTAATATTTCTCAGGGAGGGGGTGGGTTGCGTACGTCTTAGGAAGGGTAAAGAGGAGACTACGGGTGCTGCTTTGTCCAACCCCCAAGTATCCTACCTTGATTCAATGTCCCAATTTTGTTGAGAAATGAAGCAAATTATCACTTGCCCTCTGATGATGTCTAAATTCCCTGCCTCCTCCTTGGACAGGCACGGGGTGGGAGATGCTATTGGGTTTTCCTGGGGATTATCTCCTCTGCGATAGCACGTTGTACTGCAGGTGATAGACCCAGGAGGTCTGTCCTTCCCAGGGACTCTGAGTTGTGTCTGCGAGTGATGGCACCAGTCTGATCTCTGGGTTTTATCGTCTGCATGGGAGCAGGAGTGTGTTTTCTGGAGCTGGACTGATCCCGAGTCGTGGCATCTGCAGTTCTGCAAACCTGGGTCTTGGGAACAGTCTGCCTAGGTGTCTTGGGCAGAGTAGGTGCAAGGATATTGTCCCCTAGCTCTAGTAAGAAAGCAAGATGCCCTGAGCATTTAATGCACTAATTATAAATAATCAGGGCTTCGACCAGTTGGCTCAGTGCTGTTAGATCCTTGTGTAACAGGGACAGGACAGCTTCCGGATAAATTTGAAGCCTTTGAACTTAAATCATGCTACACCACTGAGTTGAAAGCAGCAGTTGTTGGAAGCTGTGCTCAAATGTCTTCTCAAAGTCCAGGGAGGCTGAGCTGAGGCTGGGGTGGTGCCCAGGAGTCTTTTTGTCCCCTGTAGACCAGTTGAATCCCTGTCCTGGTTCATTTTGTGGGTGAAGATGGAGGAAGCTGCTGTAACGTGGCCAGGCCTCAGCCCTGCTTGCACTTAACAGCTGGTTAAGCAAAGCCAAGTGTGATCTTCCTAACTTCCCTTTTTTTCAAAAACATTGACTCTAAAAGGGGAAGAAGTATGAGGTTCACCAGCTGCTAAGTGCATCATGCTCATGCTCCTGGGTGAACGTAGAGGTCAAGTTGCTCAGCATGACCTGCATGTCTATGCTGCTTCCCTTGCTGCTCCTGAGCACAAAAGCCCCTAATGAAGTGCCTGATCGTCTTGGGTAATTTTGAAAGCATTTCTGTTTCTTTGTCCATCCCTCCATCCACCTTTTTCCCACCCATGTGGTAATAAAAAGCACTGCATGGCTCAGTGCTGGCTGGGACACTGAAAACGTGCTCCGATGTTGAGTTTGGGAGATGGCTGCATCAGGTTCTGCTAGGCCAGGAGCTCTGCTGGAGCAGGCAGTGATGGTACCCATCCCAGCTGTAGCCTGGCAGCAGCAGGTTTAAAATCTCCAGCTGCTGGGAGCCTGCTTCCACCTCCTAGTGCAGGACTTAAAGCCTGCTTTGTGAGGGAGCAAAGACAACACCCCAAACCAAAGACTTAATACCTCTCTTGGAGGCTGTTGCCTCATACGTGCATGCGTCTGGTCCTCACTGTGTCCCACTACAACCCATATGAGGTCTGGAGAGGTGGAAGGTACCTCCTTCCCAAGTTGCACCATGAGAATCGGTTGGCAGTGGGTGCTTTGTTGCATCAGCCCGTGCTATTGGGGTCTTGACCCCCATCCAGGAGGACCAGGGGACACCTGAAGAGGCTGGGGACATGGCTGTGTCCCTGAGTCCTCCTGACTGTGGGATCGAGCCAGTTTGGGGTCACAGGACTACCTGGCGTGATGATTTCTTTTTCTTTTGCTTGGTTTGTGATCCGAAGTGCACTTTAACAACGACCTGATCCCCTCCCTTCTTCTCCCCTTCACTTTTCATGCTTAAAGACGACCCGTTTGTCACTTTCTCAAAGTTTTCTCTTTACTAATATTTCCAAGGTAAATGGCTGTGGTGCATGTGGCTTCTCCTAACCCTCCTCCTGTCTCCTTAGATAACAGAGAACAGCTCAGCCCGCTCTGCCTCATGGCTGGCCGGCATTCCTGGTGCTTGTAAGAGGCAGTTTAGGTAGTAAAAGCAAAAAAAAAAAAAAATGTTGAGAAACCTTCCTAGCTGTTTCCTCGTCCTTTTTTCCCCCCCCACCCCATTTCGTGTAGTTTTGTGAATCGGGAAATGTCCTTGTTGTGATAATCTCCCCTTGGGTTTCTCCTCTAGCGGATGTTCTCCTGCAGCCACCACCCTTGGGGCTGGTCCTGCTTGTGTTTAGCTGGTTGTCTCTGGTTTTGTGGTCCTCACCGCGTGCTGGTGGGTGCCCCTTGTTGCCACCCCACACCAGGGCTGTGTCTGAAGCAGCTCTATGGCCCATGAAACCCCATGGGGCATCACTGGGGGAGCGGGTGCTCCTGCCGTACCGCTGGTGGTGGCTGGTCCCCGTGCCGGCTCCTCATCACGGCCAGTGGGAGCTGCATTTTCTTGTCAGTGCCAAGGATGGACAAACAGTGACCTCCTCCTTGGTAGGCAGAGCGACACTGCCCACCCTCAAGGGAAGCAAGAGAGAGATGTTTAATTGGGCTCCTTGAACGAACACCGTGGTCCTTTGTCACTTTGCCTCGCACGGACCAAAGAGCAGCTTTAGAAGTGCAGACCAGGTGGGGTGGGAGGGTTGTCTTGGTTTTAGCTCAATTTTTAAGGGTTATCTCTGCCGAATTCCCACCCTGTAGTTAAAGCCAAGCGATGCTTGAGGGGAAGGATGTGGGTAGCAAGTCAGCGCATCCCCCCCACCTCTCTCCTTGGGTGGACAGTGTCCTCTCTCTGTGGCGGATGCTTTCGTAGTGACCTGTGCCGTGGCTTTCTGTTACTCCCCTGTCCCCTTGGTGTGCATGTAGAAGATGCTGCTGGGATGGGGTCCGACCTGAGCGTGACCCCCAACCCCGGTCCTTCCCCTCTCGTTGCAGAACATGAACAACTCGCAGAAGCCGTCGTGACTCCGTTGGCGCTGTCGCGAGGCCACCAGCGACGCCACCGGCGACGCCAGCTTCCCATCCCATCGCCATTTCTGAAGCTTGCTTATAAACCGATCTCCTCCGTCTGCAGCGAGGTCGACCCTCGGCTGTTTCTACCCGCGCCCGTTCGTCTGCAAACCGCTCTGCTGAAGGTGGGAGAGATGCAGGAGAGCGGAGGAGAGGAGCCGAGCTCCCCGGGGTCACCACCCCATCTTTAGGCTGCAGCATTCGCTCTCCTCTCCGGCGTCCTGTTAGATCGTAGCAAGCTGTAAAGTGCTTCTAGCGCTCAGGAGTTTCATTTTTCCTCTGTAAGCGGTTTTGATCTGCTTTTGTATAGGTGATTGGTACCCATCTGTCTCTGGGTGGGGTGTATATATGTGGATGGTGCGGGGTTAGCAGAGAAATAGGGGGAAGGGGGGTGGGGGAGCGAAGGGGTTTTGCATTTTTTTTATTATTATTATTAGTAATATCAATTACTTTTCAAGAAAACCCCTAACGTGCTGTGCTGCAGTCCTTTATCTATGCTACAGCCTGTCGAACACACAAGCCTGGCTTACCCAGACTGGCGAGCACCAGGAAAGCGGTTGTGTGAAGTCCTTCACAGCGAGTGCTGCTGGGTTTAACAAGAAAAACCCCCAAAAACCCCCCGAACCACCAAAACATTCTTTTTTTTTTTTAATCAGTACACCTTAAAGGGGTTTGCAGACAATGTTTATCTCCTAAAACTGGTCCTGATGATCTGAGTTCAGGTGTGTTTTGATTTTGGGGGGGGGGGGCTGAGCACCAGTTGAGGTGCTGTGCCAGTACTTCATCTCCCCTTTCCTCTGCCTTGGAGGGAAGCTGATATTTTTTTTGGGGGGGGGTTGAATCCCTGCATCTTCGCAGGATTTAGCAGGTGGCCAGGCTGAGCTAGATGCATCTTGCAGACACGCGGGTCTCGTGCAGGTGGTCTGGCCGGGATGCAGGAGTCCCTGTGTGGCTGCAAAAAGCCACAAGAAGGGACAGTTTTGTCTGTGTTCTCATTTATTTTTATTTAATAGATATACACGAGCACACACACGTGTGTGTGTGTATATGTGTATAACTAGAAACCGCTTGGTTTTTGCACTTTATTTGTTGTAGGAGCATAACTATTTGATTTTTTTTTTTCAAATCGTGCCCCTTAACAGGGGAAGCCTGAATATAGGCAACTTTTTTTTATTAATATTATTATTATTTTATTTTATTTTGCATGCTGGAAAGCTGGGACTACAAAAAACCCAAGCAGTTACGGCGTTCAAGGTGTGTGTGTGGGGAAAAGGGGGCGAGGTTGTGACTTAAACTCCATCAGCCAACTCCCAGTGGTTTGATAGGCGAGATGCCTTCTTGGCAGCCTGTCCCAGGCTGCGAGACAGTGATTAAAAGTGGCAACTAACCACTATTGCTTTGTGCAACAGTCTGTGGATTTTGAAATTTCTTTTTAAAAAACAAAAAACAAAAAAAACTGGTTTGGGTTGGCTTTTTTCCCCCACTCCGATGTGCAGCATCTTCTCCATCCCCATCTCGTGCTTTTTGCCTGCACGGCTGAGCTGCAGGCAGGAGGTGAAGGCAGCCAAGCCCTTCTGCAGCACAGAGAGAGTTTTGCAGAGAAATTATGATTTTTTTTTTTATTATTTTTTTTTCTCCATGTGTATATTTTTTTGGGGGGTGGGGGGGTGTTGGTCTGTTTTTCCTTTGGGAAAAGGCGAACCACAGTGCCTAGCGCTTCAGCCTCGTGCAGCCAAACCACGTGCTCGGAGCGGCACCGACGGTGGGAGGGGGCCGGGACCACGCTCGGTCCGTATCCGACCGGGGCAGACGGTCTCGGCAGTGCCCTGCCTGTGTGAGCTTGTGCATATGTGTATTATATTCCTGTACAGATGAAACAAAGAACTTCCCCCCCTTCCCCCCCTTTCTTTTTTTAATAACTGCATTAAAAGCAGACATCTCCCCGTGTGCGCAGTTTACATCTGCCCTTTCGTTTTCTCTCTGACTTTGAGAAAAATTAATGTTTTGGGAAGGCAAGTCACTTGTCTTTTCAGCCTACTTCCTGGGGAGTTTTATCTTTCTCCTCCTGCTACGAAAAGATAAGCCGGCAAATGCGAATGTGACGTCTGGCTGCCCCATGATCAATCCTGTACACATGTAATTCTGCAGATGTTTTGACATGTATTTGTGTGTGTGTATATACATATATATATATATATACACAAAAAATATATATATATATAAAAAACAGCAAAAAAAAAAATTAATTACCCTAAGCTTTTTTCCTTTGGAAATAATAGAAGTCTCGGTACGTCCTACAAAAAGATGAAACAAAAACCTGACGTTTTTTCCAGCAAGGAGAAAATTGGTCTCTGAGCAGCAGAGAGGTCCTCCCGTGCTGGGGGGGTTGGCGGTAGGTGGGATGGTGTCAGCCCCGTGCCATCACGCTGCCCCAAAAACTTGCTACCCATTGGTTTTGGTTAACGGAGCCAAGGACGGGGCAGTGATGCTGCAGCCGAGGCAGGAGGGGAGAGGAGACTTGTCAAACCACACCAATGATTTCCCCCCCCCCCTTATTTTTTTTTTTCCTGGATTTGTTTTCCTTTGTGATACTTGAATTTATTTTTTTATTATTTTTTTGATAGCAAAGCGCTCTTTATTTATTTAATGTATACTGCAAAGCTTGGAGAGAAGGGTAGTTAGTTGGGATTTTTTTGTTTTTTTGGATTTCTGGTATGTTACCTGTTCTGTATATATGTCTGGAATAATTGCCTGATATAAAGCTGTGCCAGCTTAAAAACAGGGTATGCCTTTCAGAAATTTGTATATTTTGCAGTTGCTGGACCAATAAAATATCTTGTTGAAATACAAATGTGACCTGATTCTTCCTTGCATTAGGAATTCTGCTCTCAGACCCGTCTCTCGTGCGGCTTGGCGGCCCCGGGTGTGACCAGGTGCCATGCAGTCCTGCCTCGTACGTACGTTCCTGTGCCTTGTAAATCCCCTCCTGACCCCGGAGCGGGTTTTTCTGGGGATCATCTCCAAGGGAAACCATTTGGATCCCATGGTGTGATCCTTTTTTTCTGACCATGTTTTCATCAGTGGAGTTGAGGGTGGGATTGCCCCAACCAAGTGTTGACACCTGCGCCGGGCAAGCAAATATCACCCAAGCTCTACCCACTGCATCACTGTTGAGTATAAAGGTGATGTGCTGCAGTATGTCCTGCCTAGATCCTCATCTAGGCTGTAAGTTAGGCAGGACTAGCCCGTTCTTTAAACTTGGTTCTTGAAACCAAATACCTGCTTAAAATGAGTTGGTGCTAAATGAAGCTGAAGGGCTGGACAAGAGCTGTCCTCTGAGATCACGATGTCTTGGCCCTGAAGACAGGAAAACAGCAGATGGCACGTGCAAGCAAAGTTGTAAAATTTCCTTTAAAGTCTTTTTTTTTCTTTTTTTTTTTCTTTTTTTTTTTTTTCCACCTGACTCCAACGAAGTGGGGGAGAGCAGGCAGGGAAAGGTGTAATTCAGACACAACGCTCCAGAGCACATCTTGGGTGGATGCTCCCCACGTGGTTGGAGGCTCGTCCCCCTCGAGCAGTTGTGCTTCTGAAAGCTTGTCAGAAGTGAATGGGAGGAAAAAGGTTGGACCACTGTTCTAGCTCAGCTCTGTGGTCAGCTACTGCTGGCTGATGGGCAACCCTTGCTCTGACCTTCCCTGGGATTTCAGAGCAGGTTCAGCCTTGTTTTGGGCTGGGGCTTGCTGCGATACAGCTGGGATGCACCAGGGCCGTCTGCCTTCTCCCTTCTGATGGCTCTGCGTGACAGGAACCCTCACTGGGGAGAGTGGTCTCTGATTTTAAGCTTGACTGAAGCATCTGCAATAAGTTTACTCTAGGTGTGCACGCAGACATGCAAGGCTTTAGGGCGATGCTCGCTGCTCATCCCTGCTAGTGTCCTGGGGGTAGGGATGACCCGTGCTCTCTGGAAAAGCCAGAAACCACAAGATTTATTTATTTATTTATTTTTAACTTCCAGCAACCTGGCCCTCTCCTTGACCCAAGCAGAGACGGCATGCTCCTGCCTTATTTTAGGGCAGGGAGTATGGCCTTGCAGAATGTCCTGCGAGGATGCAGGGGCTTCGGTAACGCTGCTGGCCACGGCGGGCTGAGATTACGCGTAGCCACAACAGCAGCTTTGCTCCTCTGCCTTCCCCGGGTGGGCAGGGGCTGTTTTGAAGCCGTGATAACCTTGTCCTTGCTGGGGGGGGGAGCATAGGAGGGGGAGGCTTTGCCTCCTGGAGCGTGGCTGCAGGCAGCGCTTTCAAGGCTGCTTTGCAAGAAAACATGCCCTCGGAAAAGCTTTTTCTCCTCTTTCTACGTGCAGGGGGCATGGTGGGGCTTGTATCATGCCATCCACGCAGGAGAACCATGCAAGGGAGGGGGTTCATGGGCCAGTGCCATCCCAGGCAGCATCCTTCCACGTGATGTGTTTTGTAGCATCGCAGAGAGGAGACGTTCCTCGGGGCAGGGCGGCTTTAAAGGTTATACTTGACAGCAGGAACATTTCCCTGCTCTTAGTCAAGTCCCATTTTCATTAAAAAAAAAAAAAATAAAAGCCCAGCTCACTGCCGGCAAACAAGGCTAGAGAACTTGTGATTGCTAAAAAAAAAATAAAAAAAGGACAGACCAGTCACGCTGGCTGACTCAGCTCTGATTGATGGCTCAGGAATGTGTCTGATACATGCAAGGGATTAAATAAACCATGGGCAAACCTTTGCAAGGCAACATGTTGGATGAAGCACAGCCAGCACCCCGCTCACCTGCCTCCGGCTGGGGAGTGACTGCCATCCCATCATGGGATTGGAGGGGTTTTTTGTTTTGGTTTGGTTTGGGTTTTTTTTTTCCCCTACTTTGTGAGGAAAAAAAAAATGGATATTTTGGGGTGTTGCTTTGCAAGGGGAAACAACTTGCTGCTTGTGGCTCTACTGGGAATTATTTGCCACTGCTCGAGGTATCTAAATGCATTTGTGCACTTTTGCTATAACAAACACATCCTGGGAAGGCACATATTTCTACTGAAATGTGGCAAATTTATTTTGCAGCTGTGCACAGACCTATATAAATCACAATCTCGCTGCTCCGTGCCTAAACGCTGCTCAGTGCCGGGGTCCCTTCCCTGTCCCCAGACTGAGCTCAGAACTAAGCGAAGACTGAGTGGACCCGAATATTTGACCCTTGCATTTCCCTTGCTCGCGTGTCCGTCCGTGTCCTCTCTCCTCTCCGAGGCTGAGGGGTGTGATGGGGCAGCGCCAGGCTCCTCTCCCCGAGCTGCCCCCTCTCTGGGTGTGAAACAGCCCCTTCCCGTGAGCGGTCAGGCTCTGTGTGGGTTTGGGGGGGTGTGGGGGTGTGCAAACTTGCTCCCAGAAATGTCATGCCCCCGGTAAAATCTGTCCGTTGTGGCTCCTGCTGTGGAGCCTAAACCCTTCTCCTCCCACCTCTGCCCATTGAGGGGTCTGCTGGCTCTGGCACCGCACGTCTCTGCCAACCTCCCCAGCCAGAGGAGAGTCCCAGACTTGTCCAGAGGAGGAGTCCCACACTGGTTCCATCCTTCAGCTCGTCTGCCTTCAAGAGAGCCACCTCCAGCTGCTGGCTCCTCTTCTTCCCACCTGCCTGTCGTGGCACTGAGAGCCTCTTCCACGCCTGGCCATGCACGCCTTGGCTTCCCACCAGGCAATGTCCCGCTAGCAGTAGGTGGGAAGACCTATCACACTGAAGTCCTGCTCTTTCCAAAATCCACAGAGACTTAACAGCGTTTTTTGAAAATCTCTCTTGGAAGGTCGAGTAAAAGAGAGCTCATCTGGAAGAAAGGGGATAGCAGTAGCTGTGCCACCGGCAGCAACCATCCAGTCTGCAGCTGGACCTGCTCAGATGCTCCCAAGTCTCGGGAGTTGGTCCTGCTGGAGAAACCTGCCTCTGCAGCCCCTCTGCTCCCCTCCTGGCTGCTACAGAGCATCCTCCCAGCCCTGCTTCCCACCCTGCACAGCAATGGCGAGCAGCCATCGGAGCCGTGTGGCAGCACTTCTGCCTTTCAGCTGCTGCTTAGCAATAGCTGACCAGTGACATACACCTTGTGACAGCCCCTTGCAACTTCCTGGATAAATACACAGAGGGTTGGGTTTGGTTTTGTTTTTTTTTTTTTTTCCAGACAAAGGTCACTTGAGAAATCAGATTCCGTCATTTCCCCAGCCATGTGCTTTTCCTTTCTATTCCATTTCCTTTTGGGTTCTGACCTGTTCCTGGCAGGACTCAGGGAAGACCTTAAAGGTTTGGTCACGTGGCTTCTGCTGGGAGTGCTTCTGGGAAGGAACTCATTAGAAAAAGTGAATTGAAACTGTATCTAATTGTCAACAATGCTAGAAGAAATTACATCATGTGGACGGAAGAATAGTGGTAAGAGTCGATAGCAAAATGGTTGACATCCCCGCTGAAATTCATGGACAGTGCCTACATCCACAAAATTGGCTTCATGTCTCATGTTCCTCCTGAAAGTGTCCTGTTGCATCCTGCTGGTCCTCTGTCCTGCCCCGTGGTCCGCCCCAGGACCTGTGGTGACCCATCCCTGCCTGTGCCGGGTCTGAGAGGACATGACGGGATCGGTCCTTGCTGCTGCTGGGGCCAGACTGGGCTCTGTGCCCGGGGAAACCTTCATTGCAAGGTTTTCTCTGTGCTTTCCTCGTGGTCTGATGCACCAGCCAACATGTGTCAACGTGAGACAGTCTACAGAGCAATAGAACACAAAAAAATTGGTCACTGGTGTGCTGAGTGTTCCCAGGCCTCAGATCACTTGGTAGTTTCATCCCTTGAGGATGCAGCAGCTCCAACTCAATTAACGATGGGCTAAATGCCTTGGAAGGTCTTCTTGAATGTTATCTCCCACGATCCTAAGGGCAATCTAATTTGCAGCATGATAAGAGCATGACAAGGTTACTGACTCTGGTGAGCTTCGTGACAAGCCAGACAAAACCCAACTGATGCATCTGTCTGCTCAACTTGTTGGCGAAGTGAGAAGATAATTTCTTGCTGATCTAAGACTCTGAGCTAACGTGATCTGAAGGGATGGTGATGAGACAACATTCAGGATCACTCAGGCTTTGTGAATTGCTTCTCCTTCTAGTACATGGGACAGACTCTTATATTGCATCCACTCCTAGTCAGACACCCAGCAAACATTATTTGGTCTTTACTGCCACAAGGTGTATCTGAGTGCTCTTTGTACTGAAATCAGTGTTGGCAAAGATTTGTACCAACCAGTGGCCTGGTGCAGGAGTTAGAAAAGTGGATGGCAGCAGAGGCTGTGACTGAAAAGCATAGCTGAATCAGAGCTACGAAGAGAAATAGTAATTAAGACCTGACGAATAATTACCTTGGTGGAGGGCAGCTCAAGAATGAGCACAGCCCCAAATCCAGATATTTCTAGCTGCAGCTCAAACCCCACAATTAAGCTGAGATTTTGGTCATTATGAGGAGATATTTCCAGAGCTGGGTCTTGCCTTTCGCTGCCTTTATCCACCAAAACAACTGGCTCAGCATCAGCAGAAAGAAACCCCAGCATTTTGATAAATGTCATCCAAACCAGACTGGAGAGCCTACGTTAGCCTGCGTTGGATGCCTCTACCAAAGCTGGATGCCAACCTGTGGGCAGAGCTGCCTTTTCCTGATGAGAGAGGAAAAGGCTTTCTGGCTAGCGGGGGATGTGTTGGTTTAGGGGAGGTGGAGGGTACCTAAAAATACTGATGTCCTCCCTTGGGAGCAGGAGTTCCACCATATGGCAGCGTGGAGAAGTAAATGTCATCATGCATTTCTCTGGTTCTCGGTCCGGCTCTACCCATTCGTTACTCCACAGCACCGATGCACCGGTGAGAAAGGAAGGGAAGGAAGCTGTAGCTCTCGTACGGGTACCTGGTCGCCCCATCCACTCCATGCTGCAAGCATGCTGTCCTCAGGGGTGTCTCTACAGGCAAATCACACCATCGACCTAGATGTCAGGGTGATGGTACAAGTGTTAATGGCCGATTTCCTTCCTCGCTCTCCCACCGGTGATGCTGCAAGGACTGTGACTTACTCTGGGTGTTCCAGGCCCACTCTTTTACCTTCCAGACAGTATTAATGTCACCCACTCTGATGAGTGACACCACCCTACCAACCAGGAGCCCTGACTCACTTTTCCTTCTGCCCAGCCTTGATTCATCTGTGACAAGTGGCAGACGTGCTCTCCTGCCATGCATCCACCTTACTCTTTCTAATTGCCCCATCCTTTAGCATTCACTAGGCATCTGCAGTGCCATGCGTTCGCTTCTTGCTCTGTATTTTCTGTGCAATGTGTACGCATCTCCCAAGCCTATTCTCCTTCTACCATACCCCAAGGCCACCTTTTATCCTTTGACAGACTACGGACATCCGGCTCATTAACCCACTTGGTAATTGCTCAACCACCACCAGCAGTTCCCCATGCCCAGTTTCTGCCGTATGGGTACAAGGGTTAGATGTCAGGGGTTTTTTGGGTCTGCACTGGTGGCTTTAACCTACTGGAGAAAGGTGAGAGAAACGCCATGGGAGTCATCCCCAGGGCAGGTTCTTGGAGGAGGATGCTGCCCTTTCTACCTGAGAGGTACTCATCTACAGTGTCAGAGTCTTTGCCACAATATCCCAAAGCTGTTCCAGCCACCACTTTGATTTATCTTTTTAATATTTTCTCCAGGTTTTTCCTAAGAGGATATGACCTATTTGGGCGTGTTCTCAGTGACATTTTTGCACCATTACAGGCCCTATTGGTGTGGATGAGCCCACTTTTTAGAAGCTACTTGGGGCAGGGAAGTTCTTTACTCATTTGGCTATAAATTACCCAGCAGGGACTGGGCACTGTATAAGCAAGGCATAATAAAACAATAAAGCACTAATGTTCACCATAATTAATTTGTAATAATGACTGGGATACCTTTCCAGACTTGCTAAACCGGCATGCAGGCTTATAGTCAGTATTTCTGAGCGTGGTCATTGTACAGAGACTAATTTCAAGCCTCTTCTGGCAAAGTTTTGCCCATGACTGGGTCTGTTGCAGAGGTGAGAGAAGTCCATCTGCATCCCGCGCATAAATCACTTGCAAGAATCAGCAAACCCTAGAGAGAGATGGGACTGGGAAGAAAGTGAATTAAGTCAGAAGAGTTGTAATAAAGGGTTTGCAAGACTCATGGTTAAAGCCGGCTGAAAACCAAGGCTTTCGGTTCACCAGAGATCTTCTCTTTTAAATGTAAATAAAAATATCTTCCTGTCCAAATGGGATGGAAACCGATATTTTTCAAAATTTCCAAAGCTCCTTTCGACCCCATGACCCGACATATAATTTTCCCTGTTTTGCTGAAGATACTGTAAACAGTGTTACCTTTTTTTTTTTTTTTTTTTGGCAAAACATTCCTTTGTTGGAAAACACCACACTGGATTAACTTGCAGTAAGGCTGGGGGAAGGAGCACCAGAGAATTGGGCATGGCCCTTCATCACTCATGAAAGGTGAAACGGGGGTTGCATTACCCTTATCTCACGTGGGGCTGGATGCCCACCTCGCCCACACAACAGGTCACCTCCAAGCACCTCCTGGGAGACCCAGCAGAGACGAGCTATGGGCTCAGCGTGGTGTCTCTGGCATCTCAATTTCATCCCTTGAAATGCTCTTGGAAACTACGTGGGCTGGATGACCACAATGCCCTGGACAGGGAGAAAGGTAGGAAGATGTAGGCTCAAACAAAAAGCCCACCTTTGTGTCCTCGATGGTTTTAACTCAGTATTAATTACGGTCCTATTTGCTAAGCTGATCCGATCATGTCTGCGGCTAGCTGCTTCCATCTGAAGCTGCTCCTAGCAAAGCTGCTGCTGTCTGTGCGCTTGCAGGGCTGTTCCGAGGGCCGGGAAGGACGGGACTTGTGCTGATTAAGGGCTGCAAGGATGTCTGCCAGCCCGGGAAGACTCTGCCTTGGCTGTGAAGCCAATTTGCCTGCAGAGAGGCTGACTCAGCGGTGCTGTGAGGGTGAAGCTAAGCCAGGCAATCGCAAGCCTGCGACGGGGTGAGACCACGCACGTCTTGGGCAGCTGGGATTTGGCTGACGGGCTGCCATAGCTCGGTCATGTGTCTGAGCCTGTAATGTGAGTTTTGCAGCTTCTTTGGGAAGTTTTATTATTTTTTATTTTTTTTTATTCCACACAGGTAACCTGGGAATCTGAAACCCTCTGGTATTTCCAAATGGCAGTGCAATGCATGGAGCAATATTTCCCTTTCTGGTTGTGCTGATGGGTTTTTTGTGCTGGTCTGGGAGGGAGGATCAGGCTTCATGGCTCGTCTTTGGTGGCACAGCCAGGGTTTTTGCAAAGCCTGATGTTTGCCAAGAGCAGGCAGGACCCCACACAATCATAATGTCCAGCCTATCTACTGGCTGTGGGATTACAGGACTTCTCACGTCTGTGCATGTCTTGCAGGTTATGGATCAAAGTCAGTGCAAAAAGAAATGCAAGCAATAACCAATAAATACTGTCCAGGAATTGGGTATTTCAAGTGCTAATCAGGACACACAGATCAGCCATCTACTTCAAAAGGGGCTGCATTTGACTCTGTGCAAAGGTCAGATGAAATTTTAAGCAGCTGTTACATCCCTCTATTGTTTTGAAGAGCTGATTTGAGATAAACAGCTGTGGGACCCATTGCTGGACGCAGTCTGGGTCCAGTTTTGTAGGAGGGTATTCAAAGACAGGCTTTGTGGGAGATCCACACTAACACAATTAAATTGCATGCTTCAGTACACAAGCGCCAGAGGTCAAGATACCTCTGGATGAACAAACATTTGCTGCAAGGGCTTAGGGATAAATCCACTGAAGGAAAGGGGCCTAATAGCTATTGCAGAATCAGACCTTGTCTCCTCTGTTGAACCGGATATGTTTTAGATAGATCCCATTAGCTGCAACCAAGCTGCTCTGGGTTATCATCACCTCGGCTTGTGGCAGATGAGACAAAGCACAACACTGAAGCATTCAGTTGCAAACCAGATATATTCCAGGGTGGAAATCCAGTAGCACCTTCTTTCAAGTAATTTAACCAAGGAACCAAAGCAAATATGCACAAAAAAGCAAATTAAATCATTGTGGATTGGTCATGCCTGCAGAAGATAAAACTGTCAAGGAGGTTGTTTCTTAGGCTGGCTGGGATTATTTATAGCCGTGCTGTCTGTAGGAGTCCGTCTCAGCAGGCAGGGAGCATGGCAAGGGCTGTGGCTGCTGGGAGAAATCAGCTGTGTTTAAATAAGGCTGGGAGTGCAGGCAAAGCCAGGCAGGATTTTCCAGGGTGAACTTTTTTCAAGCTGAAAATGTTGCTTTGTTGAAAATTGAAGCTTTCTGCAGCAACATAGAATCATAGAATGATAGAACCATAGAAACATACAATCACAGAATGGTTTGGGCTGGAAGGGACCTCAAAGTCCATCTAGTTCCAACCCCCTGCCATGGGCAGGGACACCCTCCACTAGCCCAGGTTGCCCAAAGCCCCATCCAACCTGGCCTTGAACACTGCCAGGGAGCCAGGGGCAGCCACAGCTTCTCTGGGCACCCTGTGCCAGGGCCTCAGCACCCTCACAGGGAAGAATTCCTTCCTAATACCTAATCTAAATCTACCCTCCATCAGTTTGAACCCATTCCCCCTTGTCCTGTCACTCCATGCCCTTGTAAACAGTCCCTCTCCAGCTTTCCCTGTAGGCCCTTTAGCTACTGGAGGGCCGCAATAAAGTCTCCCTGGAGCCTTTTCTTCTCCAGGCTGAACAATCCCAACTCTCTCAGCCTGTCTCCATAGCAGAGGTGCTCCAGCCCTCTGATCATCTTCCTGGCCTCCTCTGGACTCGCTCCAACATGCCTTTCTTGTACTGGAGGCCCCAGAGCTGGATGCAGTACTGCAGAGGGGTCTCGTGAGAGCAGAGGGGCAGAATCCCCTCCCTCAACCTGCTGGTGATGCTGTTTTTGATGCAGCCCAGGACACGATGGGTTTTCTGGGCTGCAAGTGCACATTGCTGGGTCATGTTGAGCTTCTCATCTACCAACATCCCCAAGTCCTTCTCCTCAGGGCTACTCCAAACCAACAGTCAAGACATGGGCTGGAACCAGGGCTGTGGCCGTTCATGGTGTTTTGGTGTGTTCTCTGGTGTGGTGTTGATCTGGGCTAACTAGGACCCATGGTTGATGGGTGCAGGGGATGGCACGGCTCAGGGATGGTTCCTGGATGAGCCACTCTATACCCACCACCCAGTTTGGGTACGTGCATTAGCTGAGGGGTTCTCCTGTCCAAAGGGACTCTCCTAAAATAAATCAGAGCGCCCAAATTAGCTCCTTATTTGAGGCACACTGAGCAAGACCTTGACTACAGATGCAGTCTGTGGACTGCAGGATTATGTGGATTATACTTACGGGGTCTGGGAGGATTATACCTATGGGGTCTGGGAACACAGCTGAGGGCAGCAGCCTGTTGTCAGCAGGCCAGCGTCCCTCCATGATGGATGAACTGGATAAGACTGGGAGTGGTCGGGTGAGGAGCAGAGAGGGGGCCATATGAGTGTGATGCACACCATGGCCATGTCATGCACAGCCCCAGGAAAGTCCCAACACTCAGAGCAAAACTTCATCCCAACAGCTGTGTGCCCACCACTTGCACGTGGAAGGGAGAGCTGTGGGAAACCACCTGTTTCAAAGGTTTTGGGGGCAGAGGCAGAAAATGGTTTTACCTCCCAACTCTGGTTAGCTGGGAGGGCGGGCAAGCAGCACTGTGTCCTGGCTGGCATTTTGCACAGCTCCATGGAGGACCTCTCCATTGGAGGGCATCACCCTGTGGAGCAAAGCTGACAAATCTCTGCACTGTGCCACTGCCTCTGTGGCAACCTCTGTGCTTGAACAGCAGCCCCCAGCTAAAACGCATGGCTGGGGTTCGGGTGAGGAGCAGAGACCTATTGCCCTGGTCTCTGAGCCTGTATGTGTGTAAATCACCCCAAGACAGGTCTGTCCCTTGATGGATGGAAAAGCTGCATTATTATAATTTTTACTATTACTATTCTTGTCGTTGTTACTATTACTATTATTATGTCTGGGAGTGGCATATGCTCATCCAAGCATCTCTGGAGCCAGGAGGTCAGAGAGGGATCCAGGCTGCACAGTGGATTCAGTATAGCTCTGCTGGAGCCCAAAGCCTTTATTTGGTTTCTTTGTCTGGGAAAGGAAGCAGTAAATTGTTTCCTTTCTCATCCTCTGGCACACTTTGCTGATCCCTGGAGGGATAAATTCCTGTTGTAGCCTCTAGCAAGAGTCACATACCTGTCTGGATCTCCAGCAGTTTGAGTGACCGATGAACTGATAAGGGGAAGACATCAAACCCCAGCTTTAGATGTGAAGTCCATTCCCAGGCCATCTCCCCAAAGACAGCCAAGATCAAAACGCAACTTCTCTGCCTCCCAGAGGCAACATCCCCCTTCCACCCCAGGGTCCTAGTTACAGATTTTCTGCAATCCTGAAACCTGGCATTAAGCAATCCTGAGCAAACAGCATTCCCACAGGGCTCATCAACCTTGTGCTCTCACCTCACTCTGGTCACTACCTTCCAGTTTAGGATTTACTGGGGATGGGGGACTGCAGCAGAAGTCATGTCTTCTAATAGAGCAGATGATGGACCAGCGGACTCACAAAACACAGAGGAAGCTGTAACTGGTATCCAAACTGGATATTTACCCTGCCTTTAACTTCTTGACATTGCATTCATTGCCAATGTTAATTTACAACCTGTGCCTTACCCAGCGGATGCTGCGGCTGGCAGAAGTTTGCAGCTTCTTTTGCAGCTGGTGACCAGGGTTTAATTGTTGCATTACCTAACTCTCCACCAGACTGGAAAAAGTTAGCAGCAGCCAGCCTCAGCAATAAGACTGTGTGACTTCAGGTGCATTTTGTCAATCTGTTTCTAATAAAACCTGTGGAAAGCATGTGGGGTTGGCTCCTCCCTTGAAGGAGAAACTCTGAAGGCAGACAGAGGCTTTGAATACAGTGGTATTTATTTAAAGCTGTGGGTAGTTTGCTTCCGCCAGTAAATGCAGTCCTCTCACATGTGGTGAGTGGAAGAAGTGACTGAGATTTGCATCTTTGCCTGGCACCGGCTCAGAGGAGAGAAGCACCACAGCTGCTCAAAATGAGCAGGGCCGTGGCTGCAAGCAGAGGGAAAGCGAGGGGGAGGATGTTACTGCGTGTTGCTGATAGCCATTTCCAGTAAACAGTGTGAGCTGCACAGCTTAGACAAAATGCATGTTTAATGTATGGCCAGGCAGATGTTGGATAGCTCTCACATTCATTGGTCACAGGGCTTGAAGTCTCCTTTCTCTTCTCTGCTGTTGACTCAACAGAGGCAACCAGCAACACTGATCTTATGATCCATCTCTACATGTGATCTCCTGGTGAGAAGGTTTCTTCCAGTTAATTCAATTGCTGCTTTGGCAGAACTGCTCTCTTGGCTCTGGATGGCTGAGGACAGGCATTGCTGGACCTGGATCTGGCCCTGCTAGTGAGCCATGTCTAAATTGGGTGAGATGGGGGTCAGGTGCTTTGGGTTACCTGCAAAGGGGACATCAAACCCCAGCCTTCTGGCACAGCTCCTTCTGGCTTTGCTCAGCAGGTGGGTCTCAGTGCCTAAAGGATGATGCAACCCATATTGCATTGGGCCTTTCATGGATATGGAGCTGTAGATAGCTCCTTGCTGTGCTGAATTAACAATCCAGAAGGTTTTATGCAGAGCCCAGAGGCTGTGCACTGACAAGGCACTGTGGGTGGGAGTGGAGCATATGAGGAACCAAACCATGCCCGTTGTTTAGGTGCATAAATGGAGCAAATACCTTGCCAGCTAGCGCCTGCTTTACAGAACATGCCGGGAACAGTGTTCATCAGTTATGCAAAGATGTGTGATTATGAAAATAAAGTCTCAGATAAGCCAAACTAGCCTGTCATGAGGTCCACAAAAAAATGGAGAGTGTTTAGAGAGATGCAAAACCCGCCTTCTACTTGGAGCACTGAAGCTGGGAGAAATGGCCTGGCTGCTAGTCCACAACTGTACATCCAGTCCTATCTGATTTCCCAGACAATGCAGCAGCTCCTTGTCTCCTCCTTCTCTTGCCCAAGGGATGTTTTGACTCTGAGCACTGAGCAAAGAGAAAGGCATATGTGACCTAAATCAGGTTTTACTTCTGCTCACATCCCTCCAGCTTGAGTAAACAGCAGAGGATGTGACTGAGAGCACATACGGCGCCTCGTCAACGCCTCTTCTCTGCTTCAGGTTTTCTTGTCCCTTCCCCAGAGGTGAGTTTGACTCATTCTGTACTTAGAGAGATGCTTCCCCTTTTCCCCACACTGCTCATTAAACCTCCCTGATCAGCCGGTCCCCAGCCCATCTCTGCAGCTTTTCTTGTTACACGGAGTAGCTTTGTCCGACAGGACCAACCTCTCAAGCCAAACCCCACCGGAGGGCTGGGAAAGGATGGGAAAAACCCTGGAGACTGACAAAACAAACAAAAAAAAGCTCACTTGATCAGTCTGAGTGCCAGCCCCACCCTGGGGTGTGGAATAAACACTGGCAAGTATTTATTCATCACCACTCAGCATCCAAATATTTCTTTCTCTTTTTCACACGGGGCACACACTCACATTCATGCAGCCTGTCGGATGCCTTCACTTGCAGTGAACCTGGGCACGCTTCTGTCCGCTAAGGCAAGGGAGGAAAGAGATCCTGCCTGCAAGATTTGTTATAAATATGCAAGGATTTCTAGCAATTTGATATCTAGATACACATAGATATCTGAACTTCCACCTAAACGCTCCTCTGCACCACACATTTGTCTACCCATTTATATTCATGCACTCACAAATTTTTACATATACATGTGTGTCTATGCATATGTATTTAGCATATATGGGTATCTATCCACCCACATTCACCTACATATGAATACGCAGCGCTGGAAATGATAATCTGGATGCCTTGGCATCAATAATGCATAAATCTGATGTTTGCAGAAGTGAATATGTGGCACACGATGCCATTTTAATCTTTGCATACACACATATACGTCTTTTCTCCATCTGTCTAGTTACAAACATGCCAGTATATAGGTGTGCCTAACACCAGTATGTTCTTATATAGGAATGAGGATGAATTAAGTTAGCACACAGCACTGCTTATCTCAGCCAGAGCAAACGTCAGCAGAACCATTTAATTAAAAATCATATGCCTGTTGTATTTGACTGAATCAATACGGATCCCATGCATGCATCAATGTCCTGATCACCCTGATGTAACTACCAAGAGAAGAATGAAATGTCCTTATATGACTAAAGAGGAAAAGGCTGATCCCATGACCACTAAGGCGCTTCATCCACTGATACACTGAATTAGTCTGCAGGTAAGATGTGGAGGTGTGGCGCCTGGGAGAAAAGTTTTCCGTAATGGTAAGCACACACAACACGTGATAACTACCCTTTGATCTGTCCCTGCTTTATGGATATTTGGGGAAATGTCTTTAGGGCAAGTGAGTTCAAAATGTTGACTATGTCGATTAGATAAGGATGTTTAGTGAGAAGCTTAATTTCCTGCCTAAAATGGTCATGATGACCTGCGTTGTGATGAACAACGACAGGCTGCAAGAGGTCAGGAAACAGGCCCCAGGGGAAGGTTTTTTTCAATGTCTTCAAAGATGTAAAAGGGAGGGGATTTCTCAGCTAATCTGAGTACTTTGTGGAGTTGGGATTTCATCCAGAAGTGATCCTTGGGGCTATTCTCCATTGACCTGGTGAGACTCATGAATTTGAACTGGTAACTCAGAGAAGTGTTAAAGGCAACTCTTGTTCTGGCCCAAGTCTGGCTGCCTCTATACCCACAGGTAATGAAGGATATGTTTTATCCTTATCAGTGACAATCTATTTTTATACTCTTTATGATAGCAATTTGCTAAGAAGACACAAGAATTTACTGAGATATCCCACTGAAGCACCTGCAATATGCTTCAGTGCCCACACTGCAGTTTAACATCAAGAAAAGATGGGTGATGTCCGACTCCTGGTGAAAGCAGTTCGTGTGATGCCCGGTTTAGTCAAACCCCAGCCTTATGCCCATGTGCTGTTGACTCCATTGACTGGGTAGGGAGCTGGAGTCAGGCAGCTCTGGAGCTCTGCTCTGCTTTCTGTGTTTTTAAGACTAATAGAAGGCACAACTCATCTTAGTCACATCAGGAAATAGTTCAATGTGACATACAGAATCATAGAATCATAGATGGTTTGGGTTGAAAAGGACCTTAAAGAGCATCTAGTTCCAACACGCCTGCCATGGGTAGGGACACTCTCCATTAGGTTGCCCAAAGCCCCATCCAACCTGGCCTTAAACACTTCCAGGGATGGGGCATCCACAACCTGTCTGGGCATGCTCCACCTAAAGTCATCCTTCCACTGCTCATTGCCGTGGGTGCCTGTAAATGTGCTTTTCTTCCACAGGCATACATATCCACCAGTGGTATATATATATAAATTTACATTTTCCAGCTAAGAAACCTTTGTGGTTCCAGAGCCAAGCCACCATAGTGTATGGCGCTTCTCCAGCGATACCAAGTGTACTTGACCTATTATATATAAGGCCAAAGGAGTACCTTACTCTGCTTTTTTCCCTGAAACCGTCAGAAGAACAGACAGGGAAGCCTGGGAGGTCAAGGTAGTTTTTTCAGTCAGATATGTCAAGTTTCACTTAAGATACAGCATGTTCTATCAGATAAGAGGAGATATGATGGTTCCTGACCTGAAATCCCAAGGCAAAGGCTGTCACAAGTTCCCAGTGGTCTCATGGTAACAGTGGCAGACAGTGGCTTGAAGCTGACTCGCAGCACTTCTATAATTGGAGGCACGCCTCTGAAGCTATAAATGTAATTGCATCTCGAGAGATTACTGAGATCAGAGAAAGAAGGTCATCAGCTTCTTTGCGACCATGCTGAACCCTCCGGATAGACTGGTAGTGAAGTCTATTGAGAAGACATTATACATGGCTGCTGTCCAGAAACAGGGCTCTTCTGTGGTCCATGGTTTGCTGCCATTTTCATACTCCTGGTTAGACCCTCTAACCATCAGTTAGACCCTCTAACCATCACCCACACTGTGTGATCCCACTTCTGGTAAGAGTATCTCTGAACTTTGCATAAGTCAACTCCTGCTCTGCACTCAACCCAAAGTGGCCCAGGTTTCAGTGACAAGGTCTCATTGTATTCTTCTGTAATGGTTTCACTGTAGGAGTGGAAGAGAACAGGACAAGGCTTTTTGGGAAGCCCTACAAGGTGGATGTGGGTTGACCAAGGCTCCTTGATAGGCTCCAAGGTCTTCAGCGCCATCTACTGCCACATTAATTCTTGGCTCCTTTGTCATCTCTCCAGGAATGGGTTTAGAGGATACTTTCAGGCTCATAGGATGGGGATAATTAGTAGCTACATCTATTGCTTTGCTGTTCCTATGGTCTGAGTACAAATTAAAAAACATGCTAGTGTCTCAAGACAAAAACCTGGTGCTATTTCCCGTACAAATTCATGCCAAGGGCAAGAAAAAGCAAATACTTGAGGACTGTTCTCTGGCAATGAGCAAAAGCCAGGCAAAGGATAATAACTGGGAGCTACGGTGTTGTTCTTTCTGATCTGCTTCTGCCTGTAGGATGTTTTCCACTGTCAGCATAAAGTTATGAAGTGAAAGTTGAGTAGACCGTTCAGTGAAGGTCAGGGGGAAACAGAGAGTGGTTAGCACTATGGGTCATTGATTCACCTGTGATCAGATATAAAACATCGTTCACATTAAGCAGTGAAGAAATGTTCGATGAACATATGATAGGACAGGTGTGGCTGAAGCAATGTATCTGTCTCTAGGTCGTGTTCTAATCTCAATCAACTTGAAGCAAATCAGATGAAATACAGTTGCTGTATTAAGTGCAGAACTTGGTTCTCTATGCTTTGCCCAGGTAGAAGAACATAGGAGTTCAACGGCTCTGCCAGGCCTAGGAAAGATCTAACGTATGGAGCAGGACAGCAAGTCATCTCTAATGTGTCTCAGGATTTCATCCATGTGAGAAAAGCCTTGACAACCAGCCACAAAACTCATCTCTTCACCCATTTAGGAGCTGGTGTCATTCTAAGGCATTTTGTGGGCTCTGTTCCTCCCCTGAACTCTCAGGTGGTAGCAATGGTTTGAAATACACCTCTCTACCTGCCCAAGAACCTGGTTTTTAATTTTATAAGATAAAGACCTGAAATTGAGTCTGTTCAACTTTGCTTCTCATGTAGCAAACCAAATGCTATGCAGAAGCTTCAGCATCTTCCAGTCCTCAGCAGTCTGTGCTCTAGGCAAGGGGGAAGATGAGCTGTAAAATTCAAGTGTTTCACATCATCTGTAAAGCTAAATGGGGAGGACTTTGGGTATCTTCTGCATGGTCTCTGGTGTGAGCAAAGGTGTCTGGGGCTCCAGAAAACCTGTTAATCATCTTTTAGTTGAACTTGCCCTATTTAGGGACTACAAAGCCTTTCCGATGCATAAGTGACTGATCCCAGCTCAGCAACGTTTTTTGCTCCTGTGTTTCCCAAGGGCTAAGAAGCTAACACACATTTGTTTGCATTTAATTCTTCTGGTTAGTGAAACCATTATTGGAAACTGGGATCAGTTTGAGGTAATGAGAGGGGCTGTAGGATGGCTCCAAGTTACAGTTTTGACAAAATGTGGACATTTAACCTTAACTACCTCTCCTGTGATCTTTGAACACAGCAGGGAATCCTACAGGTGGCCTGGACTTCACCTAACCTTGACTGAGGAATTTGGGAACTGATCTCAGCATGTTCCCGCTCCAAAGACTTTGCCTTCCCCAAGGTCTGATATGCTGTCAGATCCTCTGGGACCTGGAAAATAGAAGGAAGCAGCTTTTGAAGAACTTGTAAACCAAAAGCGGGGAAGATTTTGGAAGAGAAACTGAAAATTGGAGATTCAGCTCATAAAAAAACAGTTTGCTGACCAACAGCCATCTAGGAGTGCTTGTGGTCTGGGAGTTAAATACAACCTCAGGACCTCTTGCAAGCCCTTCTGGTGAGGATTTCGTCAGCCGGATTCAGCAGGAAAACTAGACATTAGAAACAATTGGGAGGTTCCCATTAACGAAGGTTCAGCACATAGCCTAGCATATGCTTCTGCTAAGTTCCAGCTGGTGTTGATTCGTCACCAGCCTTCTGCTGCAGATGGTTGGGTAAATTAGGAGTCCTCTGTATAGCAACCTGTAGGCTTTTTCCAAGAAAAACAAACAAAAAACCTCAGTGTGGTTTCTGCAGGAATGAAACTCCAGTTGAAACACTGACCTTGTCCCTCTACTGAAGAGCAGTCCCATTGACCACATCTACAAAGGGCACGAGTAATACAGACTTCTCTCAACCACAGATAACCTTCTGAAAAACTATGATATTCACCAAATTCTTAGCAGCTTCTCTTCCAGCTAGTGCCTGTGTTGCTCCTCCTGGCATGCTGAATGGCAGGAGAAGGGTACCTTTGTGCAAACACACCCAAATTCCTAGTGGTCATTGCCCAGGTCTCCAGGTGGGAAATTTGACATGCAAAACGTGACCCTGATCACCTGCTGAATGCTCCAGGGATGACGTGTTGCAGTCAGCCTTCCTGGGACAGCTTGTAGGCATGTGATAAGATTAGCACGTGTTCTCACCCACCTTTGGTGTCTCAGTGTTGCCAAACACTACATCTCTCTTTGGCAGTCCTGCACCTTGGCATGCAGACAGCCGGATTTCAGGAGTTCGTGGTGATCTTACAGAGTCTCTCTGACCCTGGACATACCTGTGACTGAAAAGGACAGGTCTGGGGTTGAATGATTTGACTTTCCAGTGCTTCAATTTACCTAGATGCAAAACAGCAATAAGGAGTTCTTGGAGATCTTTGCAAACTGCATCTTGTCTTGCTTATGTAGGAGTTAATTATTCTAATTATTATATCCTTTTTACTACCAGTGCTTTAGCACAAAGGAACCTACCTGAGGTGATGGGACAATAAATTTTTTATAGTGCTCAATCCACAGGATTTGGAGAGGAGACATCTGAGCTCTGTTCCTGAATCGGTGACCATGACTCCTCCAAGACCTTGGCCAGGACACTCAAACATCTCTGTGGCTCACATTATCCATATGCAAAACAGAGAGAATAATACTGAGCACTCTGCAGAGAGGATTAATTCCTCACTGTCTGTAAGATGACTAGAGAAGTCTTGAGTGCCAGGGAATGCAAAAATGCTGATTTTCCTCCTTGCGGCTTCAATTTGTGGTTGCAGTCTCCATGCTGTGCTCTGGAGGGGCCTGTGATAGCAAGTTTGTATTTGGCTTACAACAACAACCAACACGAGCAAAAGGGATCCACGCCTCTGGTAGAAAATGCTCCAAAGTCAGGGGGAAAAAAAAAAAAAGAAAAAAAAAAGAAAAAACTTCTGCCATATTTTAAGCAGATGGTAATGGAGATTTTTAACCATACATGCATTCATAGGTTCTAACTTGCTGGACAATTGACTCTTTCTTCATGAATAGTCATGGCAAGCAAGTTCAGTGGATGAGGTCTCCAGGCCTGAGCTAAGAGTGCCTGTCAGGTCAACTCCACCCACAGGTGGTTTGCAGAGGACATTTCTCCACATGGAAGTTGCTTCTCTTTAACACAATTGAGTTAGTCAGACTGCAGCTTCTGACCACCTTGCCAGAGACACGGCTATTTTCAGACTTATGGAGATAAGCATTTCCAAGCAATGAGTTAAAACAGCTAAAATTTCCCCTGTGGGAGAAAAGGGACATGTTCAATCCATCCTCATCCACCACAGGTTCATCTCTTACACCTGTCCTTCACCCTTTGCTGTCGGTAATGCTTTAGCAAGGGTTTTTTTTCTTTATTTCATTTTCTTTTTTCTTTTTTCAGCTTGTCTGTTCTGAGTTGATGTGTGGAAGAACTGCAGAAGTAACACAAGAACCTGAAGGACATGACTTTGACTCAGTTTGCATGCGTCTTGCACCCTGGCTTCAACAATGAGTAGAGGCAGAATTGCCTTTTCAGTCCCACTTACACATTAAATCACGGGGAATAAAGACGAGTCACGTGCGTGGTTACAAAGTCAGGTAACACAGAGAGTTTCCACTTTTCTCACCACTCGCTGAAGTTTAGAGCGTGCTAACGTGGTGATGCTTGAAGCAATAGTGAATAAAAACAATTCAGGGAGTGGTGTGATGTTTAAATTGGCCAGAGCCTCCCAGGATTTCTAAAGCACATTAGGATCCTTAGATGACAGACAGATTGTAAGGGCAAGAATATCATTATTACCAGTTTTAATTCTGCTTTCCAGGCACATGAAGTAGCAAGATCCCAAGGTCAGGGCAAAAGAGAGATATAGACCACATGCAGTGTGGAATTCGATCCTTGCTGCAGGGTGAGCTGCTAATTAGAGACAGGACTTTGTACTGCCTCTGACAACGTTTCCAGTCATAAGTTGCTTACAATAGTTGAAAATGGAGTTTTAAAGCAAGCAGATAATTTGTCAGCCTGGGACGAAAAATCTGAGATTTAATTTCAGGAAGTTCTCAAAGACACGAGGCAGAGTAACACTGTTCTTAGAAAATTAATCTCTTGGTGTGAGAGCTGACCTGGACTTAGGCAGCTGCTGGAATACTGGAAATTTTTATTCTCACCTTTCAGATGTTAACAGCAAAATACTGTTGGGTTTTTTCCTTTCCTTTCCTTTTTTTTTTTTTTTTTTTTTTTTACTTTCTTTTTCTTCCACACTGGAAATTTAAAGAAATAAAACCGGAAGTAAAACTACATTTGATAAATGATAAGGTAAATATATTCAAGTCCTGAGTCATGGTCATGGAGCAAGGATTCAGTCTGAGATACATGTGACAGCTCATTGCTCGGGCTCAAGGACTACTGGAGCACTGATTAAGGGATGCTCTTAGCCACGAAGTGCTCCAATCTCACACTGCTGTTTCCTCTGGCTGCAACATTAACTAATAAAAGAGAAAAAAGCTACCTTATTATGGCAAGGAGCACCACAGGGACCTTTCCAGTAGGTGCAGAGGCGTTGCAAAATTCACCAGTGCAGCATTTCTGCATATGTATTCACTTGCTAAGCGAGGTCCAGGGCACTCAGGTGCTGGTCACTGTCCCACACCAGTTCTGCACACTGTGCACTGTGGAAAGCACTGGGGGAGCTGGTGTTGGGTGTTTATCGCAAAATGCTGTGCCTTGTGGTAAAATGGTCAGTGTGACATCCCCAGGAGAAATAGAAAGGGAAAGAGGAAAGGCAGCCCCTGCTTACGGTAAGGTCTTTCTTGATCCCATGATCACAGGACTCATCAGACTCATTGAATAGAAATGTTTAATCTTCCATGGGAATGGTGATATGAAATGAAATGAAATGAAATGAAATGAAATGAAATGAAATGAAATGAAATGAAATGAAATGAAATGAAATGAAATGAAATGACTGTTTGTGTCTGGATTTTCCCCTTGAGCATTGCACAAGACCCTACAGATGGTGGTGAATGCACTGTCAATCTGAGCTGAAAAGTGAAAGGCTACAAAACCTAAAGCTCTTTCCTCCTCTGCATTGTCCCCCATTGGTGCTCTGGAGTTGGTCCAGCTCCCCATGCTTTGTGAAATTTCACAGGGCTAAAGTTCAAGATGGCAGGCAGACACAGCTCCTCCCCTGGAGATAACCAACACATGGAAGGATGATGCCTTTACCTGGACCTTGCACACCTTGTATCTGCTACGAGAAGTCTTCTGTGAACCCCTGAGAGATAAAACCCTGGTGTGACTGTACAGCAATAGCAGGATGCTCCTCCCATGGGTCTGCCAATCCATCAGGCACAGCAGAACTCAGGAAGGAGGCTTTCCCTTTCCAATAGCTCCCTTCATCTTGGTGAGAACAGCACTGGGAACAGAGCAGATCCTGACCTTGTAAACCATTCAGCCTCCTGCCCCTGAGACCTCCATAGGAGCCCTCCCAGGTGGGCACATCGCTGGGTGAAGCCCACATTCCTCTTGAGGAGGAGTAAACCTTCCTCCTAGAGCAATTGAGTTCAAGTGGGACACCTCTTCAAGCATCAACCATGCTGGGTCATTAGGACTCCTGCAAAGCAGGAGGAAGACTGGAGAAGGCAAGTGAGACATGCATCCAGTGTGGGTGCTGCAGCCTGATGGTCTTAAGTTATTTCTACATGGCTGCCTTAGGCTGTCCAAGAACTACAGGTTATTTTGCATATGAAAGGAGGCAACATAAATGAGAATTACCATTCTCTTTTTGGTTAGTGTCATCCAAAGAGCCAGACTGGACTCTTCTCAACTGACATTTAGAACATTGTGTGATGCAAATTCTTTTGGGACCATGTTGCCACTAAGCAGCTGACAAGGACAACACGGTGCCAAGACAAATGACAAGACTCATTTTTCTCATGTAATTGTGTGCTATTTCCATCCAAAAGAGAGGGAGATGATATTACCTGCTGTAGTTCTATATTTAATGAGGCCTGGAATGAGGAGTTGATAATTAGGCCAATGATTCATGTGTTTGGTGCGAGTTTCTGTTTGAATGCTCTGCCAATTAGTGCACACTTCCTGATCAATAGCAGGGTAATTATGAGATTAGGGTTAATGGGTCAGACTCTTTGAAGGCTTCCTTTTCTATGCTCATGTCAGATTAGCTGAGTCCTGCTGTCATTAGTTTTACCTTTCCAGGTTGCTGGCTGTAAAGGAACAGGGGGTGGAAATGGGTTGTAATTACATCTGTTTTGCACAGGAAGACTCTTTCACTGAGGCTTTTAGATGTGAGATGGGTGTCTAAGTCCCCATCAGCCGAGATCTAACCAATGGAGCCAATGGTGTCTACAGAGAGATTCATCTTCACCTGAAGGGCACATGTGGGGTGGGATTCATTTGTCTAAATACAGCTGTGAACTGTCAGGGTTGCCCTGGACATCCGCATGAGGTTGGCTGATACACACAGGGAGAGCCGTTCCCCCTGGATGGAGGACAGATGAGAGTCCCTGAGACACCTCAACTGTGGTCAACAAGGCATGGACAACTTTAAGCACCTGGTATATCCAACCAAGTGAGCCATGAGGGTTTCAAACTAGCTCTTAGATCAAGGCAGTCAGCTCTAAGGAGAGGAGTGGGGCTAAAACTGAAGGTAGACACCCACACAAGGGTTTGCAGCCCTGTCTCCAGGCCAGAGAGACCTCTAAGCCTTACCACATTCTGGAGCTCTGCTCCTTCTGAAGCCTGCAGGTTTTACTCCCAACTAGGAGAAAGTCCTCTGTGGATGCCATCTTCTACTTTGATGACATTACTCAGGGAACTAAGCAAAGCCAGGTGCTGAGGCTGGAGCTGAGTTGTGAATGCTTGCCTGCGTTCGCAGAAATGAGGAAAATAAAAATGTAAGGAGTTTTCATTACAGAGAAAAGGTAGGACTCTTACAAACAGAAAGGTCTCTCTGACCTGTTGGCTGAGTAAAACTATGAAAGAAGAACCCATATGGGAAAACCAGCACTTGAATGAGTTGAATGGGAAGAAAAATCCCTGTGACACTGATGGAGGGTACCAAACAGAAATACTGCCTAACTGATGATGCCAATCCCTGATCCTCTGGAGAGAAACACCTCCCAACAACAAGAATAAGATGAGAAGCAGATTCTTCTTGGTATTTACAGGCTGGTTTTGCTGACTCCAGAAAGAGAGAAGCGCCCACAGGGACACTGATGAGTCTCCAGGGACCAACTCACTGCCAAGATAGTTTTGCTTCCATCACTATGCCTTGGCACAAACTGCAGGCCTACTAAGATCTGGTCAGTGACACATTTCTTATGTCATAGAATAACAGAATCACAGAATGATGGGGATTGGAAGAGACATCTGGAGATCACCTAGACCTGCTAAAGCAGGTTCACTTAAAACAGGTTGCAGAGGATCATGTCCAGGTTGGTTTTGAATATCTCCAGAAAAGGAGACTCCACAACCTCTCTGGGCAACCTGTTCCAGTTCTCAGTCACCCTCAAGATGAAGAAGTTTTTCCTCATATGCAGATGGAACTACCTGTGTTCCAGTTTGTGCCCATTGACCCTTGTCCTGTCGTTGGGCACCACTGAAAAGAGTCTGGCCCTTCCTCTTAGCACCCACCCTTTAGATATTTATAAGTGTTGACCAGATCCCCTCTCAGTCTTCTCTTCTCCAGGCTAAACAGCCCCAGCTCTCTCAGCCTTTCCTCATACAAGAGATGCTCCTGTCCCCTCATCATCCTCACAGCTCTCAGCTGGACTCTCTCCAGTAGTTCCCTGTCTTTCTTGGAGTGGTGAGCCCAGCACTGGACACAGAACTCCCGATGTGGCCTCACCAGGGCAGAGCAGAGGAGGAGGAGGATAACCTCCTTTGACCTGCTGGCCACGCTCTTCTTAATACGACCCAGGACACCATTAGCCTTCTTGGCCACAAGGGCACACTGCTGGTCATGGAGAGCCTGTTGTCCACCAGGGCTCCCAGGTCCTTCTCTGCATTGCTGCTTCCCAACAAGTCAACCCCTAACCTGTAATGGTGATTGGGGTCATTCCTCCCTAGCTGCAGGACCCTACACTTGCCCTTGTTGAACTTCATTAGGTTCCTCTCCGCCCAACTCTCCAGTCTGTCCAGGTCTCGCTGAATGGCAGTGCAGCTTTGTGGTGTATCGCCCATGCCTCCCAGTTTTGTATCATCAGCAGACTTTCTGAGGATACACTGTTCCTTCATCCAGGTCATTGATGAATATGTTGAATAAGACTGGATCCATTCAATGTACATGGATTCCTTTGCTTCTCTACTACATGGCAGGCAAAAATGGTTCCTCTGCAGGATTATCCAGTGAGGCGGTGTGAAGGGACCTATTTTGCTACGATAAGCTCTGTTCAAGCAGCAGCTTGACTGAGAACATTACACAGGTTTGCAATGTTCCCTTGCAATGGGACCTGAACAAAACCTTGACGTTGCTCTTCAGACAATGCCCTGACAGTTTCAGTCATTTTAAGAATTTTTTTCTGGTAGTTTTTAAGGTTTAAATTCCAAAAAGAATTTGGTTGTCTTTAGAGGCTCGGACTTTTCTTCAAGAGACACAGCTACGTTGTAGCCTCTCTTCTGGGCCATTTGCAGACAAACACTAAAAGAACCAACACATCTAGCAGCAAAATGTAACACCTGCCCATGAGGACATACAACACAGACGTGACTACTTTTGGGGACACAAAGAGTTTCTTCTCCAGCACATCAAACAGCTGAATTCACCCTACACTGCTCACGCTTTAGTGCAGCAGGACTGCCTTTAACAGAGGTACTCCAGATAGCACAACACAGGCAAAATCCTATATATCTGACAGCAAAATCCGAGTTATTTCCCATCACCCCCAAATAACTCAAATCTGACCACAGAAAAGGCACAGTTTTAACATCCAAGGTTTTCGTGTGTTGTGTGCTGCTGTCTTGTTTCCCCGGGACCTTCACCCCTACCCTGGGAGAGCGCTGCTCTCAGAGCTGCAGTGACTTTGACTCAGCCTCTTTAAAGCACATGGGATGAAAAGCAAAACTGTGCGTATCCGTGGATATTTTCCACCACCAAATATGCCAAAGACAAAGTCCTGCTTCTTTCAGGGTTTTGAAAGTTATTTGGACAAATTCACTGGGAGAGCATTCAGGAAAAAGGTGACCGTATGTTTATCTTGTCATATTTTCCCTTAGGTCACTGCTGTCAATCATAATACTGGGCTAGATGGCCATAGTGTGGTCATTTTTATGTTGTTTTGAACAAATAAATACGACACTTATGTTTACACTCTCTGGTTCCTGCCCATAGTGCACAAGGTGGGCACAAGAGCAGGATGAGAGAGGGTCGGTCCAATGCCATCCCTGAAATTAGGGGAGATGGATGTGTGAGAACATGATGAGCATGAAAGCAGATGTACTGGATCAGACTGACAGTCCACCTAGACCCTTGCCAGCAGTGACTGTCCAGAATACGGAGGTCTTCTCCCAGGATACTCTTCCAATGATCTGTGGCTCTGAGCTTGGCGGTCACAGACAAGCATTGCCAATGACATGCGCAGCGAGACCCCATCCTGGGTCCGGGTGTTTGCTAGCTCGTGTTGAAGTCTGATGCAGCACCCTTGTTGCATTTTGACTCAAACTGATGTATCCAGAGGCTCAGATACATCAATTGCTGCTGCAGCCTCCTGCACAGTTTGTAATGGGGATAGAGGTGGTGAGACCAAGACACACACAAAAACACACATGGGAAGGGCTGAAGTTAGTGGGAAAGTGGGTTACTTCTGCCCTGTGTCCTTGGCTTGGTCTGAGCTGCTTGGAAAGTGGTGTTGGATGGCTCTGGACATAGCTGTTGGATGTTTTGAATCCCGTTTCTTTCATGCTGGGTCCCTGCTGTTCAGCATAAAGCACTATATTTAAATAACAGCAAGGAAGCCGTGCAGAAATTCATGGGGACCTGTGGTATGATGAGCGATTTGTGCCAAGGAGGTTGTATCCGTGTTAGGTGCTGGAGAGGATAAATCAGGAGAGCTGAGAGAGCTCGGGGCAGAGAGCATGTTTACAGTTGCACACCTTGAAGAGATGCTTTCATTGCCTTCAAACCCAGACCCAGAAATGTGGGGAGCCTTGGGAAGAGGTGCTCCAACCTCCATCCATGAGCAGAACAGCATTGCCTAAGCAGGGACAGAGGGGCAGCGAGCATTGCCAACCCATGGCCAGTCCTGGTCAATAAACCTGTCCAGAGCAGCATCAGCCCTGGAGGAAAAGCCAGAAAACTCCCTGCCCTGAAAGCTCAATATTGACCAAGATCTCCCCTCCAGACACTAGGCAAGATTTCCCCACCTGTGCCTGCCTGCTTTGATCACTCAACCCCAAATTCCCCTTTATTTAAAAAAAAAAAAAAATAAAATGAAATATTAAATATTAAAAAAGTGCCCCTTTGTTTTTGCATAAGAGCATTATTTCTACCTTTTGTGAGTAGGGCGGCAATTTTCACAGAGAAATAACTATAACTCCAGAGAGAGTTATTAAAAGATTAAAAAACACACCCAAAAAAAAAAAAAAGACATCCAGGCTGAAAAAAACAAATATCCTCACCAGAACTCAGAGGCGTTTCTCATAACATCTTGCTTATGTTATGAAGCCTGATTTTTTTTTTTTTAAAGGATGAGGTAGACTCAATTACTTCACTGAAATTCGTATGATCTGCTGATAAACCAGATTAAAAGTCTCCTGCCGTAGCACTGTATAGTGCTGCAAGAATCCGGCTCTGTAATCTCGTTGGTTCCTGTACCAACGGGACAGGCATTGCCTTGCGTGCGTTTTCAACGGGCTCATGCCTTATTCCCGTGACAGCTCATAATTCACCCTCCATGCGGGTGTGAGCGTGTGTTACCTATGGGCTTGTGACTCCCGGTGATGCTGCGTCATGGCTCCAGGTAGCACTTGCAATGAGCAGGTGAGCACCTTGTCCTGGAAAGAAAAGGTGTTGTGGTTACAAGTGGCTCTACTGAAATCTGGACAAAGAACCGAGATTTCAGGTTGGTGAACCTGAAAACCATGGGGAGAAGAAATATTTCGAAAAAATATTTAAAAAAAAAGTAAAAAAAAAATAATCTGTGATTTCAAGCAAATCCCAGTGAAAACAGAGAATCTGTAAAAGGTGAAGGATTTTTCAATGACTTGTGTTTGGGCTGGTGCAAAATTTTATTGCACTGAAACCCACTATAAACAGCATCGATACCAATGCACTGCATCAGTGCTGCAGCTTCTGCAGGATAAGACAAATGCCTCTTTTTAAAGGAATAAGTGAATGTACAACATCAAGCCGGGAAAACAGATGTATTTATACAGTTACTAATGTTTGCCTGAGCCGGCAGATGCTAGGCATGTCTCAAATACCTTTGCTGTTTCTTGTTTCTTTTTTTTTTTTTTTAAAGTTGCCAAGTCTCATGGAGATGAGGTCACTCTCAGAGGTGACTTCAGGACACGCAAATCACCTCGAAGCTCTGCTGGACTTTTGCCTTATGTCTATACCAGGTGTTTTGTGGCACAATTTGCTTTATACGTACTTCTTGTCTGTCTCTTGAGATACTAGGGATGAAAATAAATCAGGAGAGACCACTTTCTCTCCTTTGGTCATTGAAATGGTACCAATTCTTTATAGCAGGCATGCTGCAGCTGAGGTCCAAATATGGACTTAGAGGAAACTCAACGTCTTTTCTCTAAAAAAAGCCAAACAACTTTCCCCGCCTCCCCTGTAATTACAGTTTGACATAATGAGTAACTGGTGTTTATTAATTTCAGGTCTTGGAACTGATGTCACCGCAGAGTCGGGGTCTGGGAAATCTCTGAGTCACGTGCAAATGCAGAGCCAGGAAATATCAGCAGAAGAAAAAGAAGTAAATATTAAGGCAAAAGATGTTGGAAGCTGGTGTCAGCTTCCTGAAAGAAGCCATGAGAAGCTGGTCGGTGCCAGGAGCAAACCATGGCCTTGGATTAAATCCAGTATTCGGTTTGGTTGACAAATTAAGGCAGAACACCTCCTTGTTGCGATTGCCTAACAATGGAAAGGAGGAGGGAGGAGACACGCTCAAATATGACCCAGGCTCTGGGAATGTAAACTTGTTGTCTTCTTTCACAGCTTCAGCAAAGTGTAAAAACAATCAGTGCCTCTGCGGGGGGGTACGGGGGGAGTGCAACCCATTTCCATCTCTGTTAACTCTTCTACCAGACCCAATCTTGCAATATACGGATTAGGGATGGATGATGCCGAGGGCTTTGAATTCCCAGTGACTTCAAAGGCTCAGGACTTGAGCTGAGACGGTGCTCTTGGTATATGAAGCACGGTTTCAGATGAGCAGATGTTCCTTGTGGATCCTGCCTGAATTCAGCAAGTGGTTGCAGATAAAAAAAATGTGGAAACATCATTTTTTAAGCTAGGATTCAGTCATGTTTTAGTAGTCACTGCCTGCTAAAATTCATGCCGGTTTTTATTTTTCTTCCTTGTTTTTACCCACTTTGTTGGTGGGAGGCTTTTCATCGCTAGATAACTAGAAGAAAGGGGAAAACCTTGCAGGGAGAAGAGAAACCAAGGACACATGAGGCCCTGCTGCTCTGCATTGAGTATAAATTCAGGCTGAGCTGCCTGCGCTCCAGGTGTCTTGGTGGGGTGTCTGAAACCGCATGGGGCTAAGGCCAAAAACAAATACCCCCCCACACCCCCTTTTTTTGGTAACTTTTCTTCTATTTTAAATTCCAGGTTTTCCTCATGAGATCATCTCAGTTACAGTGATGCAGGGCTTTGCAGAGACAAGCAGAGGACTGCATAAACAGAAGATTTCTCCTCTGCTGCGTCAGTGAAGATAAAATATCTGTCTGATGACTTCAACTGAAGCTGACATGTTTTCGTCCCATCTACTAAAGACACTCAAGTTTCACTTCACTGTGGGAACTTTGCCTGTGGTCCAAGTTTGCTGTCACTTGCAACATCACGTATGTTTTTGTACAAAGCTTTTGCTTGCCTGTGCTGAAGCACAGCAAAATTTAATTTGTTGTTTTTTTTTTTTTTTTCTTCTGCAGCTGCAGCCCTGGCTGGGGAAATGGAAGGTGTGAATACTAGGGGAGCCCAGGACTTTGATTTTGACACAGGATGTGCCTGGCCGTGGAGCACAAAGGACACATTCTCACTTTCATCTCTCAACTCCTTCTATGCAGCCTGCAGCAAGGAGGAAGCTGGTTTTTAGTTTTCCTTTCAGGTGCGTCCTTTTGCAGCCTGACTCATTTTGTGTTCATCTTTGCTGTGTGATTTTTTTTTTTTTTTAAACCTCTCTTTGTTCTGAAATAAAAAACTCTTTAGACTTACCCCTGAGGCATATGCATGTGAAACACAAAGAGAGATGGTGGGAAGGTGTGTGAACAAATTTAAGAGGAATGTCCCAATGAGATGGCCCTGTGCTAGAAATCATGAGCCTTTTCTGCAGTTTCCAAATGTCATTGAGAAAAGCTTTATAATCTTTAAGCTCTCAGAAATCCCAAACTTGGTGCTGTGGTTTGGTGAAAATCTTGGTTGCATTTCTTCTCAACTGACCTTTCTGGTGGGTAGAGTACAACTTTATTGAGATGCTCAGTGACAGCATCTTTCCTATTGCAATTATTAGTGTTATTTTACAGAGCCTGAAGGTAAGCAGTTACCTCTAAAGACAGGAATGGCCTTAATAAAGGTGCGGTGCCCACGCCAAAGACCCTGAGACCACATTCATGGGGGTACTCAGGCCCTGGTGATGCTGTGGGCACGTGCTCCTCACTGCAAGGGGAAGGACAGAAAGAGGTCATGCCAAGGAGAACAGTGCTCAATCCTCTCTTGCTCTTGGCTTCAGACCCCACCAGCACTTCCTGAAATTAGGCATTCCTTGTTCCTTGGGTGAAGTCACCAAACACCCTTTGCCTTCCAGAAACAGAGGTGCCCTGACCGTTGTTTTAGCAGTGCAGGGCTTGGAGAAATGGGAGATCTTCAGTTTGAGGGCTACGGACTTACCTCCGCCCTGTCCTCCCCCTTCTCATTGCAGAAAGCACATCCCGGTGGACTCGGGCTATGGGTCCCTCTCTGACCTTCTTAGTGAAGCTGTGGGACCTGACGTCAATTGCAAAACCTGCCCAAGAAGCTGAGGAAATGCTTAGATAATGTGCTGTGAACTCCACAGAGCCACAGCTACCCTGAGCCAGTGATGCCTAAGCCACACATTAAATCCTTATTCCCAGTAAGTATGGTTATGCCTAAACTATATGTCACCTAGACTGAAGGCATGATGGGTACTGCAAATGCCGGCCAGAGCCACAGAAACATTTGGCAATGAATTACAGGATTACAAAATGCAGATATTGTGTTTTTGGTGCCTCCATAGCATGGTATCTTCTGTGTCCCCTGGTAGTCACAGGACTGGGGGCCTTCCGGCAAAGGCCAGAAGTTTGACATCACTGTTTGACATTCACTGCTTGACATCCCACTGGACAGATTAAGAATGAACCCTCATCCCAGAGAATTCACAGTGCCAAAGGCAAGAGGCAAAGCTGTGCCCAAAGATGTAGAGGGACCCAGAAACACGGATGTCAATGGGTTGAGGCAGTCGGGAACTGCAGTCACTGTTATCAGACCATGCTGTCTCCTTCTCTCCTGCTGCTCTTTCTCCTATCAGCTGCACGGTCTAGACAACCTACCCTTCCCCAAGGTCCAAAATGAGTGGATACAGCTGCGTCTCACATGCTTTTCTGTTCAGTCTCAGGCATTTGCATTTTTGTATCATATGTCCTTCTTGTCTTTTGTCCTCATTTTGCTCTTTTGAACTCTTTTCGACTTCTTATGAGGCTTATCTCTGCCTCATGCCAACTTCTGATATGCTCTGGGAAGTCTTTTTCTGTAACAGCTGACTCTGGATAAGGCAGTGAAGGTTGGCATAATATCTTGTAAGCACATCTGGAAAAGAAAAACTTTGAATAAATAAGCAGAATTCAGGTGTTTGTAATTTCTGTTTTCGGCTAACTCTGAAGAAATCTTTGGCCTATTTTGAAGCACTGTGAAAACAAGCGGAAGTTCTGGTTCTCTTCAATTTATCATATTTGACATAACGAAAGTGATTTTAAAATCACTCCCAAAGGGCTTTGTTCCCCAAAAGGCCGGGATCAAAGCCTTTTGCAGAGTAATTCCTTCGAGACTCAGATTAATGCTATTTAGATGATGTTTAATGATTAAAGGACAAGTTTAGCATTAAGCTCTCTAGTTCATTAATGCCACATGACTTCAGATCACTCCAATAGCACGGCCATCCTGCAGTTCCAGTCTTATCTTTCATTGCTGTAGCCCAGCTGGAAAAAAAAAAAAAAAAAGCCATGGGAGATAGTAGCAGCATTTCTGGTTGCTCTCTCAAGATAGAGCGAAAACATGTGGCACACCATGTATTGCCACGTGGTGGAAAGGTGAAACCAGGACTTGACTGATCATAGCTGGTCATCTGCCCTTCTAAAAGGATCAGTCACCCACAGGGGGCTTTGCAGTGGTTTTATTTAGCCCACAGGGAATGCATATTTCTCACCATGTGATTTTTAAAGTAGAATCAGCACCTGTAAAGTTGTGCTCTGTGCAAAAACAGAGGAAAAAAAAGCACTGAATGCTGGAGTGTCCTCCAGCTCCACCAGGTCTTCAGGCCTTCAGGTGGTGGTACATCACACACTGATCTTCTGCAGTGATCCAAATTTAATTTCTGTCGAACTTTCCCTCTTGTTTGTTTCAGTTATGGGATGTGTCAGCTACCCAACTCCAGTGTCCATTTTAAGGAGGTGTTTGAGTGAAGACATGCCAGGCAGGGAACAGAGTGTCCTGAGGGAGGATTTAGGATGAGGATGGAGGTATGCAGTAGCTTTATTCTTTAAGCAAAGGCTGTGTGGATGGGAAAGGGTAAGAAATGAGAGCAGATGTGTAATCCTGCCATGACTGGAAGGAAAGGATGAGAAGTGTGAACTTGATGCAGAAGGTAAGTGGGACCCAAAGAGTCAGAAGAAAATGCATACTATCTGCTGTGTTTTGGGTGGAGAAGTATGGGGGGAACAGGCAGGAGAAGCAGTGAGGGCTCACTTTTTTTTTTTTTTTTTTTTTTTTTTTTTTCTGATGTCTAGGACTTAAGTGTCTGCTATGGAGCTATTTATATATTTTAGGGTACGATTCTGAACTTTTACAGGTATTTGTTCTAAAGTGGGATGAATCGTGTCATTAAAGAGCCTGTTTTCTCCACTGTTTTCCAAAGGTGTGTAGACAGCATCTCAGGAATATATGTCTACACTCTATGGTAGAATTCAGCTCCAGAGTCAGAGACCTCCCTTTTCATACTTACAGTGTTGTGTCCTCATGTGAGTCTGATGTCTGAGGTCCTCACTGGAGATCTAAGGCAGCTTTCAGCTGCCTAGGTGTAGATGCCTGTTTTCACCTTAGTCATTATAATATATCCTGTCTGGTCTTCAGTGGTGAGGTGGGTGTTGGTTTCTTTTCCCAAGTAACAAGTGATAGGGCAAGAGGAAATGGCCTCAAGTTACTCCGGAGGAGATTTAGATTGGATATCAAGAAAAATTTACTCACCAAAAGAGTTATTAAGCATTGTAACAGGATGCTTAGGGAAGTGGTTGAGTCACCATCCCTGGAGATATTTAAAAGATGTGTAGTTGTGGCGCTTAAGGACATGATTTAGTGGTGGACTTGGCAATGCTAGGTTAATGGTTGGACTTGATGATCTTAAAGGTCTTTGCCAACCTAGATGATTTTATGATTCTATGATTCTATGTTCTCTATGGTCTCGTGTTGTATCTGTCAATGCTGGGTTAACGGTTGGACTTGATGATGTTAAAGGTCTTTTCCAGCCTAGAGGATTTTATGATTCTATGATTCTATGTCCTCTGTGGTCTTGTGTCATATCTGTCAGTTTGGGGCAAATGAATACCTTTGGGCATTGCAATTATTTCTAGACCCAAATGTTCTGACCCTTAGTATATTCAATGGGATCCAGAAAGCTAATTACACTCATAAATATCTAGGGCCACTTGAGCTGTACCTTGTCTGGCTTCCCCCCTTCTTCAGCTTCTCCTGGCCTTCCAGAGATGCTGCATCACATCTGCAAATCCTCTGCAGATGTTTCAGGCACCCAAGGGTGTCTCAAATGGCACTAGATGCCTCTATGCTGCTGAAACAACAAACTGAATCAAGGTCCTGAATTTGGTCCCAGTGAACCCCACAAGGCAGAGAGGACTATAAATGGGATTTTTGTGTCTGCTTGGAGGAGCCAATTAGTGGGATCTGGAAGTGTCAAGGCAGGGAGACTCAAGGCAGCAAGGGAATGTAACTATTAGTGAGAGCAGAAATGAAGGGCAGGAGGGAAGTGCTTTGGAATAAAACAAGGTCTCTACACTTGTCCTGTGGTTCCTTCCTCATTTGACTTGTTTCCTGTTTCAAGCACTGGTGCTGGTAGCACTGTGGACCACACAGAAAACTGGGTGCTTTGGGCATAAATTTTGTGTTGCAATTACAAGCTTCCTTCATGCTAGTCTAAGAAAAAGTCAAAGGAGGAGACAATGCAGAAAACAACATCAATGCATGGACACTTTCCCCACTTACCAAAGAGTCATCCTCACTATTTAATGGTTCTGTAAAACTCTGGAGGGCTGCACTAAAGTGAGAGTTATAGACATGATACTTAGAGACAGATATGTTATGCAATGGCTATCATTTGAAGGCTGTGAAATAGAGCCTGCTGGGCATAAAAGTTGAAATCTCAAGCTTGGAGGATACAGAAATGTGATACAAAGATGAGTCTGGGTAAGTTTATAGCTTGCAAAGCATCCCACCCTGGCTGAGAATTGGGGTCTCCCATCACTGAGAAGTATCATGCAGAGTCAAAATTAAATTAACATCATACCTCTTTGAGAACATGCAGGTGAAGATGCCAGCACAGTTTGTGGGACTTGCTGCTGGCAAGGATTTCTGCCTTACTTTTGCACCTACCAGTTCCAGGTGAATTGCCCAAAGGTGTTTAGGGTTGGAGGTGGCAATTGTCTCACCCCACTTCAGGACCTTGATTCATGTGCTCAAACTTGCCCCAGGTACAAGACATCCATGTGGAGCTGGCAGATATGACCCAGAATCTACAAGACAACAAAGCTGCCTTCAGGATTGGCAACTGGAGGCCAGAGAGGTTATGTTAATTAAGACTGAGTACCTCTTTCTTCAAGGGCTGCCCATACCATAAGGGTGGTAGAGTGGAATTCTAAAGGCTGGATCCACAGAGATAATGAGTTGTGGGACCTCCATTACAACTCAGCCACCCACGGGTCTTTATGGAGGCTTTGTATGACTCACCTTCACCCAGTGAGAAGAGGTTGCTCCAGCTAAAGCTGAGAGACTGTCAGAAAATTACTATGAACATGCCCTGAAAGCCCCAGGGATGGCTAGCAGATTAGAAACGCAGTGTGAAAAGGCAACCTCTGCTCTGAGTTGCTGTGCATGGGGCTTGAACATCAGCTTTAAAGACTGAGGATCCTAACCTCTCTCTCAAGCATCCCATGAATTTGTAAAAAAGAAAGCTACAGCTGTAATTTAAGAAAAGAAAGATCCTTTTTCCCCCTCTTTTTTTTTTTTTTCCTCAGAGTTAAATTGCTTTCCTTATTCTTCTCAGTTTTCCCAGACTTTTCAATGCAACAGCTCAGAGTCATTTTTATATTGACCTGTTTCCATGGACAGTACCTTTCTTCCAGTAAAATCACAGCACATTCCCTTTGTTTTCAGACTTGTAGACAATCACATTTATCTGTTGACTGCCCTTCAATAGCAGGCAGCTTCTAATGGATTTCTGTATGAGGACCATACCCCCTACCCACTAATTGAAATTCAGTGCACAGAGTCACATCAGTGCAGTGTGATGGTGGAGAATATCAATGCACAAAGCCAGGAAGGGGAATGGGCAGAGAGAAGTTTCAAATTTTCAGAGCCTTACAGCAAATGCGATTGGGACTTCCTTGTGCATCAAAGTGGTGTAATATGGTGCTATGCTCCAAAGCTTCCTCTGAGGGTCCCAAAATATTCATGGGAAGGACATCTATCCTCCAGTAGGTTCAAGGGTAAGGATGGGCTTAGAGGCTTAGACAAACTGAATGTTGGAAACTTCACTACTTTTCAACCTACGATTACGGGAAAAGGGGTGGCCTTCAGCCAGCAGCTGGACTCCACTAGCTCCTGTGCTGGATGTGAGGATCAGAGGTTGGGATGCACAGTTTCACCTCGTGGTCAGAGGCCTGGGTTGATGGTCAAGAGAACTGGGCTTTGTTCCCAACTATGCCTTCTGGATGACCACAGGCATCTCAGCTCACCTCTCTGTGCCACGCTTTCCTCATCCATGAAAAAGCTTGTTTTCCTTTGAAAAGTCATTTGGGATGCTGTTGAAAAGCAGTCACAAGAACAGATGAGCTCATTTATATATATTTTTTTAATAGCAAGACACAATGTAAGAAAGAACATGAAATATTTTTAAGACCCAACAGGAAAGTGTACACTGGATGGCTGGGATTTAGCTCAGAGGTTAGGGACATGGTTCACTTTCCCAACAGCGGTGCCCAGTGCCATACGTGAGGCCCTACAGTACCTCCCAGCCTCCAGCTGCCACTCCAGAAGGGAATAACTTTCCTGAAGTTTTTATGTCATTTATTTATGCTGCTTAGATATTTCAGGTAAGCCAGAGCATTTCAACTGGCTCTCAGCACCTCCAGGTGGGCACTTTGGTCGAGCCCTAGGTCTCCATTGACTGTAACAGGAGGTCAGATGTCCACCTCACAGGCAGACGCCTGCACATAGAGAAGGATCTGTTGCTTAAACAGAGGTGTCTGTTGTCTCTTGAGATGTTCCCGCATGGGGTGGGCAGCTATGACAGAGGTCCATGCCCTTGGGGAGCAGCGGCTGGAGACCTGCTGGGAAACTGTGGGGTGAAAAAAATGACACACAATGCTTATGATTAGTCAATTGAGTCCTGTCCCTGTGTCATTTTAGGCAGTCAAGGTCTCCCATATACCCTACTACTCTGATGTCTTAGAAAACAAATGCCTGGTTTGAAATCATCTCTAAAAGCACAAACTTGTCTGCGGTTTAGGGGCTGTGACTGGCACAGAGTCAAGCCCCTACTCTGCCATGGGCATCCCTTAGGGGACCAGGCCAACCAGATGACCTTAGTGGGTCTTGCCTTGAAAGCTTGATTTTAAGAGGTGAGTTGTCCTGGGTCAGGTAGCTCATGCACTGGCTTCTGTAGTCAAACCCTCCTGCCAGCAAGCTCCAGTTTAGAACAAACTAGGTTTCTGCTCTTCTAAGCTAGGAAGGTTGAGCTTAGGGAGATCTTCTTGTAGGTTTTGGAGCAAGGTGCTCTGTCTCACTGTGCCTCAGAAGGGGATGGCAATATTTCACTCTTTCCACCTCTCGTCTACTAGGAGATAAAACTCCTTGATAAGAGGAAATATATCTCAGGTAGATGATTTGGGCTGCACTTAGCATAGATTTCTTGCATACCCTGAAGTCAAGTCTGCTTGTACATGCAGGACAACGTTGCTATTACTGAAAAGGAATATTTTTAAACAGCTTTGTTTGTTTTTATCCTGGGAGAAGGGACTGTCTCTTGCAACATTTGCAGACAGCCATTGCTAAAAGGAGATCTGAGTTCAGGCACAGTCTCCAAACAGAACTATAATTCCAGTGGTGATAACAATAATAAACATGGCAATAACCATGCCCAAATATAGCACTTGGCACTGTTTTTCCTGTTCAAATATCAGTTCCTGTGACTGTCATTCTTTGCACGCTTCCAAATGCTGGCATTTGGAAATGGCAGTCGCTTCCAACAACGCCTTTTGTCCAGAAGAGATTATTTCCAGTAGACTGCACTGCAAACTGCGATGCTGCACTTCGTCCCTCCGAGGTAGAGACGGGGACAGCGTGTGACTCATGCCTCTCATATGATCCTGAAAAGAGAATGCATTGCTGGTGCAGGCTTCAGCTGTGCACACTAATTTCACCTTATATTTTCCCCTTTTGTACAAAAAGAACCCCACTCTCATGATTTCCTCTCTTGACTTTAGAAGCTCTCCGTAGATCTTCTTTCCCCATTTTTATTGCAATCCTTTCCTCAGACTGCTTCCTTGATCCATCTCTTGCACCCACCAGCACAGGAGCCAGCCTTCAAAAAGCCTGGGCATGGTGGAAATGCATTTCTTGTGAAAGATGTGGCTTGCTCAGTTCACAGAAGGGGTGGAAACTGCTGGATGTGGGGCCGCATTACAGCTAGTTGAAACAAGAACTGTGAGCCCAGAGGAATGCCATTATTTTCTTCCCAAATAAGTCAAAATAGACTGAAATATTAACATTTTCCAGAATAGCTATCCCTCCCCTAGAACATACCTCTATAAAGGTCCAAAAGAAATATTTTCAACTTCCTGAATTTTAATAAATTTTCTGATTTTTTTTTTTTTTAAGGGAGTGGTGCTGTTTTTACATAAGAATTAAACTGAATCTTTCTAAGCTGTCACCACCTGTGTTCTGGTTTAATTGTATCAGGGTCCTGTCTACCCCTGGCCAGGCACTGCACTCCTCTCACTGGATGAGCATGGGCATGATGGGAATCAAGGGCATACCATGGAAAATATCCATACTGGGAGGTTGCCTCACAGCTAAAGAAAAAAATCCAAGAAGCTGGAAAGAACTGTTATGTAGTCCCTGTGTAATGAAAATAGGCAGAGCATGAGGTCAGCATGACCCAAACAAAATGCTTCTTCAACAATGCTTAACAAAACAAAACAAATGGATTCAAGTGAATTTAAGCAGAAATTAAGTTGTTTGTTTTCATTTCCCCAAGGGAAAATAATAAGACTGTGTTTATGTGTGGGCGTGCAAATCATAGGCAAATTATAGAAACCTTGAGTTTTACAGAAACTGCATTTTCCATGAACCTAATGCACAAGGATGGATAAGCAATCCTCAATCCAGTGTAGTGATGGGATTGCTCAAACTTACCTGATTTCATAAGCATTCAAGAGAAATTAATGAAACTCACAGAGAAATTTCAGGAAAGCCTCTTTATCTGCAAGAAGAGCAGATTCTTAGCTTCATTTGCAACCTGGAAGACAATAAGGAGAAATAAAACAACAACATCAACAACCTCCTAGATGGACAGGAACATGGGAGGCTGAGAACGGCAGTGAAGAGGAAGAGTCTAAGAGAAGAGTTTGAAGGAAGAAATGGGAGGAGATGAACCCAAAAGCAACACTTCTCTCCCTGAACTGGTTCAGATAGAATTTACTGGAGAGATAAGGAGGGGTAGACAATGCTAAGGATGCTTTCACCTCTTCTTCCCTTCTGTGCTATGACTGTCTCATGCTGACAGCACGGTGTGATCACACAAACCCTGGAGATACACTTGCACAGCCCTCTGACAGATCTGGAAGGCTTTTCTAAAAAGTGCAGCAACAAGCCTCTTCAGCCCTGTGGTAGTTGTTCACCAGCACCATCCAAACCTGATGCCTGAAGTTTCTCACCTGCCCAGATGTGCTCAGCAGCTGTTTGCTGGGAAGCATCCTGTCAGGATTTAGACCTGGGCGTGCTGCTGTCGAGGGAAGCCCACATCTCAGGCTAGACCCATAGACAGACCAAGACAGGAGCTGCCTTGGCCAAACTCGAAGTTGTGCCTGGAAAATCCTTCCCACAGCCTGGAGTCACCTGCTCTGGGCTGGATGGAAGTGACTCATGTCCTCCCAGGAGTCACAGCCATGAATTCCCCTTGGCGTTATGACACTGGACTGCCTTGACCTTGCTGTGAAGCAAAAGGAAAGATCAATACTTTATCAGCCACATCCAATACACTTGTGACTGCCAGGATTTATAGCTTCCCTTATCAATCTGAGCATTTCTCAGTGCCTAAAACTAATGGACAGGTTCTGGGCACAATGGTGTGATAACAATTATCCCATCTCTTCACCTACTTCAAGGAAAGGCAATGGTTTCTTTTGTATTATTATAACTGATATCCTGGATGACAGGTGGAATGGGTCAGGCTCAGATGTGTCTTTGCACATCAGCACTGAGAGGCAGACCGGGCAATTAACAGGTAACAGTGGAAGGTGTGGGCTCACTGGCCCCCTTTGGATTGCTGCATTTTTAAATAATCACAGACAGCTTTGTGGGCCAGAGAGGAGCATCGTGATAATCTCATCTGGCCTTCATGCCTATCAGAAGCCAAGTGATTTCAGCCTGTATTTTCAGTACCACAGCAAGGTCTTTGGGTCAACTCTCCCTGGGGTTGCAGCTGAACCTGCGCCCTAGAAGAGGAAAGCTCTTCTGCTTTTTTCCCAGGCATGGAGGGATCATGGAAGAGATTTGAACGTATTCCCTGGCCCCTAACCTATTATGTTCCCCTTCCCAGGAGGTGAGAAGGCATTCTGGACTATAAAAACTGCTTTGAAAAAGGAATTAAAGGGACAGAGTTTTGCTTTTCTTTCTCTAGTAATCTTGCTACATCCAAGCTGTTCATGCCCTTACCCAGGACAAGGGATCTCCACTGAAAAGCCATTGCTGACCACACCTGCCCTATTGGTTGCACTCACATGGGAATGTTGTTTCCCCACATGCTGTCCGTGGTGAGAGAGGCTGAGGGATGGTGGGGAGCTAGCTGGAGGCAAGGGCAGACTGGACCTGCCTTCCGAAATCTGCAGAGCCATGGAAATGAAACAGGGCAGTGTTTGACACCCAGCTGTCCAGCTCCCAGTAAACACTTGAACTTCCCGCAATCCCCAGGAAATAACACGATTTTGGGCAATAATGTATGAAACTGGAGGGACAACATTTAAGTGACTTCTCTTCCTTGGACGACAGTGTTTAGGCAGCTAAATTGCGCTCTTGATGTTTATTGCTGAGACGTCACTTCCAAGCTGACCACTGGCAGTTCCCTTCTTAATCCCTGGAAAAATATCAGGCACTTGAAAGTGTGATTCATTTGCCCTGTTTAGGTTAAATAACCCACAATCTGGACACGGCTGTTTGTCTGCATGGACAATGGGAACAACTAGCTCAGATGCTGATAGAGACATCTGTGTTTGATCTGCTGAGTCCCACCCCTACACCTTAAATCAAGCCCGACGTTTTCACCCAAAGTGGTCCAGCTCAATTAGGAAAGCAGGGCTGAGTCACCAACAGTCTGATGAGATGGTTGCGATGACCCTTCTCAGGCTCCAACCTTTGCATCTGCGAGTAATCACTGCAGAGTGGCACAACCACAGTCTTAAGGTCTTAATGAGATTCAGAGCAGTTTTTGCTTGTCTCAGATCTCAAAGGCCAGCTGTCATCACACATTACATTCCTGATTTGAAGTTAGTAGTCGCTGAGGTGAGTGATACACACCAACGGCAGCAAGATCACCTCATTTGTACTCGCCATGTCAGAGAGCATCTGTACATATTTATACAGGGAGGGGGAGAAACCTCAGATTCTAAGTTGGTTTTTTTTTTGTTTGTTTTGGGTTTTTTTGTTTGGTTTGTTTTGGGTTTTTTTTGTTTTTTTTCATGTGTATATGTGGTTATTTTACTCCTGCTGTCAGTTTTTCTACATTGGGAAATTCCTTCAAAAAGCTGCTTTTTCTTGTCTTATATGTGCTGTGGGGTGTTTGATGATGATGTGCTCAGAACCATGACCAGTGCAGGCTCCAGCAAAGGCTGCTAGATTTATCCGCCCCTTGCAGATATCCTGCATCTGACAGTTCCTGATGTTATATACTTTAGCATATGATCAAACAAAACCCTGCCATCTCCTTTTTCCACTTATCCCCTTCTGCCCCCTTTCCCTGGCCACTCCAGATGTGTTCAGGTCCCGTGTTCTGCCACACGTGTGACTTTGTGCCATCAGATCAACTGAGTTGCCTTTAATTCCACTAGTAAAATGCAATAATTCAAATTATCCCAGCTCAAAACTTATTATCACTGCTGCAGCCATGTTTCCACTTACCATAGGCTATTCCTATTATTAGGAATATTCCTATCATTCCCACTAATATTCCCACTAGGAATATTCCTATTATTCTTACTAATTTTGTTGTATTTTCGGTTTGTTTGTTGTTGTTTTTTTTTTTTTCTTTCTTTCTTTCCCCCCGCAGCAACCTTATGAGGTGGGAATGGTTATTCCTCTGCATAAGAAACAAGTGTCAGGAAGACCAAAATCTGAAAGCTCAAGAGGTATTCAAATGAATTGCTTCCCTGGATTTTAGCAAGGAAACCTGGAAGCTCTTCCTGGTAGCTGGATGACTGGTTTGCCGTGACTCAAAAGAAAATCTCTGTTAGAGCAAGATAGGGAGCTGTTACAATGACGGAAGAGAAGACAATGATAGAAAAAACAATATTTGAAGACACGGAAAATAGAAACAAGTTTATTTCCCGCTAATTTTATTTTCCAGACTGCTAAAGCTCTGCTTTAAAATAAGTTTAACCTTAAGAGGCAGCTGAGGAAATGCGTCTTCAGCTGAAAAACAGGCCGTTGCTCTCTGAGACAGACTTCCCCTGTGGGGCTGCCAAATCTCAATGCAGCTCTCAGCACTGTCCTCACTTAACCTTTCCCAGAGCCAAAAATTATCCAAATAACTGTCTGCTTCATGCACTGGTCATTAACTTGGCTAACATCGATCAAGCAAATTAATTCCACTGAATTTAAACGAAGTCTCCTGAGGCTGTCAGACAGCTAGTTAAGTCTTCCAGTTTACTGGAAAGAAAGTGGAAAAGGTACATAAGTCAAATCAAAATTCCTCTCCAAGCGTGTGAGTGCAACTGTCCTGGTAGTCCTCCGCAGCGTGGAGGTCCCACAAGCAGAGGGGACCTTGTTGCCATTGAGGAACACACCCCAGCAGTATGTTCCCACCATGCTGACCTTACCAATGCCAAGATCATAGAATCAGAGAATCTTTAAGGTTGGAAAAGACCTCTAGGATCATCAAGTCCAACTGTCAAAGATGTCCCGGGACACGCTTGGATATCTGTGCTATGTCCAGGATCTCTCTCCTGAGCGCCTTAGCCAAGCACCAGTGAATTAGCATAGCGAGGAAGGCCTTTTCTCCTCAATATATCAAGGGTGGTGAGGGAAGGAGCTGTAGGTTTACACCTGTTGTAAGGAGGTTCCTTCTGGAGAAGAGCAGGCCAGACTCTTCCATGGCATTTTAACAGAAATCCTAAATGTCTCTTGGGGAACAGGACCTTATGAAAGCAAATACACCAGCTGCTTCATGCCAGTTGATGGGGCATGTCTTGTCTTACAGCAGGAGACTCAGTGTCTGCTGGTTCATTGCCTTTGAATGAACAGCATGGAAGGCAGGCAGCTTGGCAGCTTGTCCCCACACTGTACCCTCAGTATCAGGCAGAAACCGTTTGGTTCCCTGATTTCAAGTACACTGGTTGCAGAGGTGCTTCTTCACATCCCTTCATCCTAAAAAGGGGATAAGAGGATGACCTTCCTTGGAAGCACTTTGCAACCTGCTGACAAATAGGGCTGTGAATAAGCTAAGCTAAGTCTTCTTATCATTGCAATTATCAATGTTAATACATGTGTGATCATGACGTGAGGTTTTCAGAAAATTGCTTATCAGCACGTGGCATGTCTTTGGTAGATACAAGTGTTAAAAAACATTTTTGCTGCATCTACATGTTACGCAGGGAGCGGGAATATGACTGCAGGAATCCCCCAAAGGCTAACAGGCAGGTGCTAGGGCAAATCCCAGTTAGCTCTCGTCTGCTTGAGACAAGTAAATAAAACCTCCTGAAAAACACATAGAAGTGTATGCACACACACACACACACACATATATATACACAAACACACCCCATACATATATACAGGTGTGTGTATTTATATATAAAAGATAGTGTATGAATAAACATGGCAATATTTAACTCTTTATCTATCTATAAGGTCTGATTCATCTTTTAAGCTTTGGTGCAGTAGATTTAGCTTCAGTGCACTGGATTCCTAATCAAACTCACGTTTTGTGTCAGTGCCTCCTGCACACTGACGTCTGGTGTGACTCCAGGCAGCATCCAGCACACACATCTCGTCGAGTGCCTTTTTAAGGAAGAAGAGGCACTCAACTGAGACTTAAAATGAGGACCTGCCACAGAGAAACACCAGTTTCACATTTTTCAGCAGATGCTGCAATATTGACAACTTCCTCATCAGAGAGTGGCAAGCAAGTGTGGAATGGTATGTGTGTGCTTGCAGTGGTCCTGGGGCAGAAAGAGCTATTTTAGACATAATAAAAGGGGAGAGATAAGCTATAACCAACACAGATAAAGTGGGAGAACATTCCCAGGCCTTTGGCACTGCTGCAGCAAAACCCCACGTGCAGGTTGGGTTTGGGATCCTTCACAAGGACTGCGATTATCGCAACGGCTGAGGAAAACAGGCTCTGTTGTCACCAAGGAGCATGGATATGTTTTTGTTGTTGGTCCAGCTCCTCCAACACCTCACCTGGAGCTGTGATTGTAGTGGCTAACTTCACCACACTTCTCTCTTGGTTTTGCTTGGTTTGCTGTCTGCTCGGAGGTCACCACCTGCCCCTGGGGCAGAAGCCCTGGCAGGGTTGGGCAAGTTGCTGCATCAATCCAACATCCTTTAGTGAAATGAAGCTGTGAGACGGCATGGTGCCATCTGCAACAGATGGGCACAAACATGCTATTGCTCCTAATGCAGGCCCAGGTCCCTCCCAGAGATGCTCTATGGGAGTGTCAGGCTCTGTTTGGGATGTCACCTTCTGTCCATCCATCTGCTGGTCTAGCAATGACTGAGTTACCCCAGTTCAGAATAAACCGTGTTGTGCTTTGTCCCCTTGAGTGCCAACATTTGCACCCATAAGACTATGGTAGAAATTAAAGCTCCAAGCAGATGGTCTTCAAGGCTAAAGGTAGCTCTGCTGCTTCCCACAGTTCTGCTCTAATTTGATTTCCTACTGTCTTCTCCAATCCTGCTGACTCAATTGATACCATCACCTACAACTGGAGCCACCCTGGCTCACAGTTTCTGGAGCTACCATGGCTTGGAGAAAAGAAGCAACACTGGATGTTATTCCCCATGTTCTCTATGGCCCTGGGTAAGCCATAAGACCTTAGGGCCAAGGACATGTGTCCTAATCAGCAGGGCAGGGAGTTCTGGGACAGCTTCACGGCAAGATCTTGGGATGAGGAAATTGCCTCCTGCACACACCAGCTTTTGAAAGGATGCTTAGGTGCATCCACACTTAAGGTGCAGATCGGATTATGGGGTGGCTGTGGAATGGACCCTGGAAGTCCTTTCCAGCACCATGCTTCTGGAGACATTGAATTTAGGGGCTTAATTGAGCAAAGGCAGGAGCTGAGTGAGTGGAAATCAGAAAAACTGGTTGTTTGGGAATGCTGGGGCCAGACTACAACCTGAACGGGTTAAATTTCTCCATCGGGAACTGGCGGTTACTGGATGTCTTTTCTGCTGTTTCCCAGCTGCTTTCATAAAGGGTTTGTTGCTGTCTGAGTCTGCTCCAGCCCGACTGTCTGCTGCAAAGTCAACAATCCCGAGCGGGCTCCAGCCGGAGCATCTCTGTTTAGAGGAGTGACAAGCTCTGCAATACCTGCCCTGGGCAAGGCGGGATGAAATCCTTTCCTGCCTTTGCACTTCAGCTCTGGACTCTGACAAGTAACCCGGAGTGGCTGTCACATAGCTGTGCTAAAGTCCCCTGATAGGGTCAGGCTACAGTGATAATTTTTTTAATGAATGAGGGTGCTTTGAATGATCTCACAGTGTTTTGTTAATTTTATTCCCCTTCTACCAGGCTAATAACAGCAAAAAGGGATGGATTGTGTATTGTTGCCTAATTCTGAATAAAACCGCTGCGAATTTCACAAGATGTACATAACATAATCAGACTCAAGGGGTCCTTTTGAGCAGATGCCTGAAGCCAAAACCAGATAAAAAATTTTAGCAGGGTTTGATTTATGGTCTGACTTGACAAATATTCATATGGGTGTGAAAAAGCTTCTGAAGATGCACCACAGAACATTGCATCCCCTGTCATCTTCCTCACTGCTTGCTCTGTCTCAAATTAGATTTGGTATTTCGAGTGGTTTCAGCTTCAGGCTGATTTTTCTTGCTACAGTTAAATCTCAGGTTTCAAGCTGAAGATGTTTCACACATGGCAGATTGACACCTGTTATCTAAGGGTCCAGCAACACTGATGGTGATCAAGTTCAAACCAAACTATATGCTGGAATAAATCAGCATGATCGATTGAAAGGATTGGTGCTGGGCTGTTTTACACCAGATCGGTTTTACTCTCAGCAGGATTAATAATGGGCAATTTTCTACCGAGCCTATAAAGATCTGCCTTGGTGTCATATGAGATCTTTGCCCTTTGCTTCCTTTAAAACCTGCCGTGCGTTTCTGTGGCTCCAAATGCCAGGGGTGACAGAGGACAATCTCACTTAGTTTTAATTGCCTAATGTTCATACAGAAGCCATGCAGAAGGCTGGATACAGAGCACAGGCGTCTGAGGATGGGCGAAGAGGAGAAGGCAAAGAAAATGTATGGTTATCCAGCAATATGAAGAAAGTAATGCAAAACCAAACATTTCATGCATACACTCAAGGCGTCTTTGCTGCCACAAGTAATATCCAAACGGATGTCAATTATTTCTGAGTATTTTCTGGAGTGTTTTTGTTTTGCCTGAAACAATGAGCCTTGCACCATTTCCTTATGTTTTGAAACAAATATGGAACAAGGCAGCACTCGCAGTCTCTCCCACACTCACATACTCCTGTGTTCCTTTAGCAATAGTGGCTGAAAATGTTTGCCTAAGAGAAACACATGAAACTTGGTTAGCAGGTGGAGATAAAAGAGAAAGCAAAACTCTTGTCTGACAGCCTGTTTTCCTTGTGTGACTAACACTGTGTCTGTGCACAGACTGTTTTCCTACAGAGGTGAGGGAATGACTTAAAGCCAAATGTTGCCTTTGCAAGCCGCATTTCCCTTGTTTGTGTAGGTAAATAACAACGTTGCCAAGGTTTTTCCTAGCATTTTCAGCCCTTGATATCAAAGATCTCTACAAAGCAAGGGGAAGCCAGGGTGAGGACCCAGATCTTCATTTTACAGATGGGGAAACAGAGGCATATAGAAGTAAAATGTCTTCTCAAGTTCACCCTAAAGATCCCCTGCAGCCGATGAAACCTCAGCCTTGCTCCCATGCTACCTGCTCTGGCCGGGCTGCTTCTAGCAAAGAAGAATTTTTTCAAAGCACCTGATGAGAGTGAGTTACCCAAATCCTTCTGACCTGACTAACGCCTGATGTTTTGTATCTCACTTCTAGCCTAAATATCTGAGCTTGTTTAGGGGAGAAGAAATGTTATGCCTACTCTAGGCAGGTGTGCCTGAAGGAGCACTGACCCAATGAAAGACGTAGATTCATCTGAAAGTTTCATCTCAAAGCCAGTTAGTGACACACACATTTTACCAGAAATGTCAAATGAAGATTTTCAAATGGACAGTTGCCATGAGCTTGTGACAGCTCACACAGAGTTGTTTTTGGAAACTAATACAAGCAACAAGCCAAGACAGACAGTCTGCAAGAGGGAAGGCCAAGAGTGGGTCACTGGGACACCGGGGGCTAGAGCTAGAGCAAAAAATGGATCAATGAATGACATCTCAGGACTTGCAGGAGGAGTGTGTGGACACAGCCGCTCTGTTCAGCCACTACTCTCCATGTCCCACCAGGGAAGACCAAGAGAAGCCAACATCAAAAACAAAAGTGCCTCTGAGCACACATACCTTCACAGAACCCACTCACACCTATTTTTGTCTCTGTTCAGTTGTATTATGACATGGCCCGAGTTTCCTGAGAAATACTGGATTTGTTTGAGTTTGTCTCCAGGCAGTTACCAATCCCCTTTGTGGTTTGGGATAGGAAGTGTTTAAAATGGACAAGGTCAAATCTCTGTGGAGCATCCACTGGCTTTGGAAATCTGACTTTGTCAAACATATCTGTTGGGTGCAGAAAACAAGGAAATTAGAAAGAAAAAGAGAAATAAGGGGCAGAAGTGCAGCCAGCATACGCATTCTGCATTTTTCCTTGTTGATATTTGCTCCTGTGCTTGCTGAAGTAGCATTTTTCTTTTGCCAGCATATAAAGAAAAGACTAAATAGGCCAGTGACATTGGCCATATAAGTCCGTTCCACTCTCATGGAAATCCTTGGATCAAGTAGAAAGTCTTTTTTGATCTTAGGGCACAAAGCCCAGGCAGTCCTCCTGGAGAGCCTAGATATTGGTAAAACGCTTTTCAAACATGTGGATCTATGCCCTCTCAGTCCCTCAAGAAGGGGAGTCAAGCCAGAATTTCAACAGAAACTGTTTTCCTTGGCTGTCATAGCCATTACAGCAGTAAAGACTGTAGTTCAATACAAAAGAGAAAAGAACAGGTGAAAGAGAAAAGGATGTTTCTGGACAAGAGAAGGTCTCAGAGGAAAAGTTGCTTCTAAGTTCAGTCCAATGTAAAATCTACCAACTCGCAGAGCTGAGACTTCTTGGTCCTCTGCCATGGAGGGCTGAAAACAGCTTGTTTTCTCTGAATTGAGAGGCTAAGTAGACCTGGACTTGCTCAATGCTTGCACATGAAGACACCACAAGCATAACTGAAGAAGTCAGGGGCAGGCATTGAACTCCAGAAAATACTGAGCTAAAAAACCAAAACCCACCCACCACCACCACCATCACCATCTTTTCAGCAGCTTTGGGCTGGCAGAGGGGAAATGAGGAGAACTTTGCCATGCTGACGCACAGGATATAGACTGTGTGTCATTGACTTTGCTTTCTGTTTGCAGGGATTTCCCTTCTATCAGTGAAGGAGCAGCTGGGCCTTAGCAAAAAGGAGAAACAGATCTTTTTGTCACATGCCGGTGGTAAAGACAGGCTTCACAATGAGCTATTTTCTTCTTGAACAAGGAGCTTCAGTCACGGAGAGAAAACAATATAATCTGAAAAACTTTCTGTTTCCTCAGCCAGCAGAGGCTATCAAGGGTCAGGCTGGCTGGGAAATGCCTGGACAGAATTACTTGCAAATCCAAAATCTCTGATCAAATATTTCTAGACCGTGGTGACCACGAGGTGCTGGAGGATGAAAAGTGATGTGGATTTATTATAACCTCTGTGTGACATACAGTCTTGCCACACACCACTAAATTCCCAGAGATTTTCAAAGTGCATGGCACAGACTCACATGCCTCAGAGCAGAGGGAAAACTCGCCGGACCGATGTCACTCATCAGGGACACAAGAAATGATGGGGATCTTTCTGTTTCAGGAGACAGGCTGGCTGTGTGAGCTCCCCTCCAAGGGCTCCTGGAAAAGCTGACTTTCTGCAAAAATTACAAGCAGCCTCGGGCACACAAGGAGGGAAGCTGCTCTGCTCTGCAGGGTCTGTCTTGCCCCACCATGGGGTCAGGGAGCCAAGTGGCCCCCAACGTAGTTTCACCGGCTCCTTTGTCACCCGCAGGGTGGGTACAAAGTGGTGCCTGCTCAAGGAGCCTTTCTGTGGATACGCCATCAGGACGGTACGTTAGCCAAAGCTTCTTCCCTTGTAAAACTTGCCTCTAATTGATGACACATCATTAGCTGAATCTGTTTTGGCCTCTTTATGTTTGTGCAAAACTGGTAACACTACACAGGGCTAGGCATTCCCAGGAAGATGCCAATTCCCCCTCCCTCCCCGGATCCATTTGGAGTGGGGAGTATAACCGTGTGTGTATAAAATGCATTTCATGACAGATTTGCCGAGCTGATTCAGCCCATAGCTCAGGCTCTGGGGCTGATGTGTTTGGCAGCCTCTTAAACTTGCTCCTTCACCAAGAGGGCACATAGGATATGTTGGGGTCAGCGGGAGCTTTCACATGCTTGGGTCCCTCTGGGCTCCATGAAAGCAGTGCTGTGTTCATCAGAGCCAATTTGTGGGATAACTTGTCAGGAGGCAGACAGCAGGGAGCACCCCACAAGCTGTTTCCAGTGATGGTTTTGAAGAGCTGAGATCTCAAGAGATGTGGGCAGACACCTTTTTATAGTCTGAGAGACAATTGCCTGGCTGGAAATATTGAGCAAAGCGATCTTTTGGAGCAGATTTCGAAAGTAAAGCTCTGTGGCTCAGTAATGATCTCAAGTGGTAGCCACATGGGGTCTCCTACTGATATTCATGGCAAGTCTTCATGCAATGGAGAGACTTCAATGCAGTCAAGTCATCCCAGTGGAGAGTCTGTGAATGTATGGATGCATACATAGCTGTGCTCTGATGAACCTGGTGGATGGCTAGCAGATCCATTTTCCTGGAGAGGCCTGGGCCATGCCAAGGAGGACAGAAGGTTGGTGATGTGTCACCTCCTGGTGTTCGTGCTCCTGGGGTCCAGCTGGGGCTCTATGGACGTGTGTGTGCTCGTGCCCCCATCTAGTGGCTGTCCCCAAGCCTGCAACATGTCCCCTGTTCCTCAGGTGCCATTCAGCTCAGTGGGGAACACTTTGACTCTGCTGTTGATGTTCTTGGGGTGCTACCTGGGTTGGGACCGTGCCCTTTTGCACCTGGGCTTTGTGGCACATTCCCTCGTGTAAGTTACTTACGCAGAAAAATTTCTGGGGAGCAGACAGTCAAAATCTGACAGCAGTCATGCAAGTGTGACAGGACTACTTCTCTTACTCCTGTCTAAGTTCCCAATGCATGATCTGGCACTGAGGAATATGTCCTTGCATGGAGCCCATCACCTCAGCTAAAGCTGCAAAGAAGGGGAACATTTTGGTGATGATAAAACAGGTTTTCCCTCACCCTCATGCTTATGGCTTGCTTTTGTGCAAGCAAAATTGGTTTTGCAATATGATTTTAAAAAGTCCCCTGAAACCACCACCAGCAACAAAAAAGAATGATGGGTTCAGATGTGAGCTGCTTCCCCAGGCACAAGATGAGCTTTCAGGCAGAGATGACATTGTCTGAAGTAAAAGTGGAAGCTGTGTGTAAACATTTGGCTGCTCTGTCAAAGGCTGGGAAACAAGATGATGTGATTTTGGTGCCGCATGTAGCTGGAATACCCCAGTGAACCTGAGACAATCCAGCAGTTGTCTGCCTCTACACAAACATGCATTACTCATCAACTCCAATGGCAATATAAAAGGCTTTCTATTTTCTGTAGGTATTTTTACAGCTCCTGTTACAGCATTATCTCAGCTCTTTACAACCTTTATTGTATCTCCCCCACAACTCCTCAGGCAAGGCGTCACAGTTATTCCCGTTTGACTGCTGGGAAAACTGAAGTGCACAGAAAGACATGCTGAAGATCCCAGGTGAAATAACCATCAAAAAAAGTATGGAATTGAACTTAGATCTCTGCTTACAGCTGAGCCGCCTTATCTTAGATAAATCCTAAACAAAAACCACGGTATCTCTTGAATTCAACAAGACACAAATGTCGGCAGAGGACTCCAAGAAACGTCCCCAGCACTGCTCAAATGCTTCCTTGAGGCTGAGGGTAACTGTGAGAGCAAAGCACTGCAACTGGTGCTCAGTGGGTTAAGAAGCACGACTCACTTCAAAGATGCCCATTGCACTGGTTGGAAATCACCTCCCTAAAAGAAGGTGGTAAGGAGGAGAGAGTAAAAAGTCCCCTCTGAGCGTTACCCAAACTGAGCTGCTCCAGGCAGATTTCCTCAAGCACTTACAGAAATGGCTTCTGACAGTGACTCAAACCCACTGGAGAAAGACTAAATGAAAGGAAAAATGTTAGTTTGCCCTCTGCCCTTTTCTCCTTTGGTCACCACCCCAATCTAGCTGAACTGGACTTCCCAAGCTATAGCAAGACCAAGTTCCTACATATCTTAATTTTGCTTAGCGAATAGATGTCCTTTAGGTACATCCCTAGGACTTTCTGGTTGCTTTTGCATAGCATGCCTTGGCTATTCTTGAAAGCATAAAATTATTTTTGACAGAAAAAACATTACTTTTCTGCTATAGACCTGCTTGTGTTAGTAAGTGTAATCCTTTGTGAAGAGAGACCACTTGTCAGGACACACTGACATGAGACTGACAGCTGACAGTTAAATATGGAGGCAGGGACAAGGCTGAGGATCTGAAGATGGGGTTGATGTTGCCCCTGAACTTGGGTCTAACAGCTGGCAGCAAAGCGAGCTACCAATGATCAGTGATCATCTGTGTTTTCCCAAAGCATTGCTTTTAGCTCCCTGAAGTATTCTTTTGGGCTGGTTTGAAGAGACCTGCTGGGAATTTCACCAATAACTCCTCTGCTTTCTCTGTGTAGAAGTTGGTGGACTCCCTGTATCAAGATTGCTCCATGCAACACCTAGCGCACATCACAACATAGTACAGGAGTGGTCATGGTATGGAGAGCCAAAGGGCTCCCATCCTTTCTCCTTCATAACACGGCTAGAGTACCAGTGATCAGTCGCTCCCCATTCACCTCTTTCAGGCCACTCATGATCTTCTAGGCATATTACTCCACTTGGAACACCCCATTTCTAGCTGAAATGTGTGATTTCTTGACATGCAGGGTCAGATCTGTATCTCAGCCCTCCTTATTGCTCTTCTCTGTATCTCTTCCAGTTTTGCTTGCCTCTTTTGGAGAACAAGAATTGTGCTTCATATTCAAGATGTGGAGAAGGGCCTGGATGACTATGGTACTCGAGCCTTTCTGGTTACATGTTGACTTTCATTCCTATTCTTGCAATGTCCTTCTTCATCACTCACCTTGAGTTCTCCCTAGACTGCTCCCCCATCTCTCTCAGCTCTCACATGTGGAAATGGGGAGGTGGGTAGTTTCTGGTATAAACCCTTCTCAGGCCTTTTTCTCTCAGAAAGGGCAGCAGCACTGGGTAAAGTCTCCCAGAGTTAAGCCATCCAGTCAGCACCTTTCTGGGGGCATGGTGGGGAGCAGGATGACCCCATGAATCCATTTCACTGTCCTCTCAACCAAAGATCACTGACTGGGGAGCTGTCTTGGCAAAACCTGTCCATTTCAAAGACTAATAAAAAAGCACTCTTGGATGCAGGCTGTTTTACTGTTGGGCTGGAAGAGAGAAGAAGAAAGATTGCTTTCCAAGCCCTGCAGCGATCCCAGATTTGATAAACCCACTCTTTTCCTTTCCTCTCCTTCCCTCATCTCCCAGGGGTACGACCCAAGTATTTATGAATGCAAATGCTTCTTGGGTCAAAAGCAGGTCAGAAAATGCTATGCAAGCAGGATAACGTGCCCTCTGTTCCACCAGTGCACATGCTGTAACACAGAAAAAATATTTCCCGTGCCTCTTAAGTGCTCTGTTCTCATCCTCCCTCCTCCTCCGACTCGAGCCCTGTCCTGCCCCGTGGAGAGTTTGGCTTTCTGAAGTCACAAAGGCTGAAACGATCAATATCAGACGGATCTGCTGAGCAGCATTTGGGTCTGTGTTTCTAAAAATGGATGGGGTTATATAATTTTTTTTTGTTTTTAGGTGGGGAAGTAAAGGATGGAAAAACACCGTCAAACATTAAGGCTGTGCTCATTGGCTGTAGCTTATGGCAAAGGTGGAGAGTTTTCTTAGGAAATACACAAACTTGAGCCCTTTGTGATAACATGCACTTGGTGCCAATGACTTTTGGAAGAGAAAATATGATCCTCGCCTTCCCAAGGCACAGTGCCTCATGCAGACTGCAGGCCAGGCTCAGACCTTGCTTTGGCTCCTCGTTCACCTGCCTAAAAGCCTATTGAAATCACTGGGGATCATTTTGACCCTTATTCCCTGCCTTTGTCAACTGAGTGTAGAGGACAAAGGTCAGCTGCTCCTTGGCACGGAGCAGCCTGAGCCTCCTCTTTCCATCTCTCTCGGTTGCCGCAGCAGTCCTGGTGATTAAACGAGGTCCTTTTGCTGTGTGAATCGTGTTATGTGCTCTAAGACATGCTGGCTCGGCTTTCGTTGAAGTGTGAACCCAGAGAAAGTCCTCCAGATCCATGCCAGCATCCCTGCCTTCATAGCACAGCCCGAGAGCGTCCCTGCATGGTTTCATGTTTCCACCTGCCTGGGGGATGATGATATCTTATTAACTAATTGGTCCTCATGACAGTCCTGTGCCACATCTGTTCCAGGTCAGGGGGAGGGAAAAGCTGACTTCCAGCATCGCCCAGGGAGTCAATGGCAAACGGGGAGTGCAGAGCCACCCTCCTCAGCCGGTTGACATCCAGCCCTCTCCTGTCTGTCCGTACTGTCTTCAGGGATCCCCCGATGCTCGTAACAAGGTCATTTATGAATGCTTGTTATGCGCAGCCCTCTGCACAAATTCTCCAGGAAATACAAGTGGACTCTGAGTATGACGATACTATATTTATACATCAGTTATTCTTTTAACCTTGGTCACCATCAGTCTCCTGATCTGTAAGTACTGATCCTATTTATATACTGGCTGTCGTGCTAAGCAGTGTTGTACTGACCCACCTGCCCTCCTTACTGGAGATAATGACTAGTTAATCTAACTTATCAGCTTGCTTCCTGTTTTTAAGACTCAGAAACGTATTTAAACACTGCCAGCTGGAAGGGCAGGGTCAGTCATCACCCTCACTGATGCTTTAAGAACCAGTTTGTAGGTAACCCAAGAAATCCAAATCCTTCCTTCCTTCTCTGTTTGTTTTCTGCTGAGCAATAGCTGACACAGGTAATGCTGCTTTGTGAACTTAGGAGGCCGCACTCAGTGGAGAAGAAAGATTACTCTTGAGATTGTATAGTCACCTCTGGACCAAATTCAACTCTTGATGTCAGTAGAAAAGCATTTCCAGCTTGGACTGCACATGACACTGTCTTGCACTAAAGTGGCCCATGTGTAGAGCCTGGTATCACACTAGTTGTTTAGAAAAAAGTGATATCGAAATAATACAGAAAACCTTGTGGAGATGATTGAAATCATCCTCTTCAGATGGAAGGCTAGCAAGGGAAAATCAACAAGCAGTTGTTCCTGTCAGTTTTACTTCTTCACAGTTCTCCTTCCTTCCCCAGCAAAACATTGACCTGTCCTTGAAGAGTAGCTCATCCTGTGCATGGAGAAGGAAGACATTTTGGGGGAGAAGAAACTGAAGATCTAGTCCTGGTGTGTGAGGGGGCCAAATTACAGTTCCCCAAACATCAGTCATCTGTCAGCTTCCAAGACTTTACCATCACAACCTGAAAGTTCACTTATCTGATGGAAAACATAAGTAAACTGTACCTAGCTGTGCAGGCACAGATTAACTTTACTAGAGCAGTCATGACCTTTATAAAGAAAAGGATAGCCAAATGCAATTCACTGGATGTATTTCTATTAAAACTCATGTGCCTGCAACTGTCTGGGTTAGAACACGCACAGGCTCACTGTAATTCCACTCCAAATGAGATCATTTGAAATGGCACAACAAACATTACTAATGCTGCTGCATCATGCTGGACTGTCAGATAGATCCCAGGGCTTTAATGCAATGCTATATACATATTTATACAATTGGCCATACTTCTTTAATTAGGAGATGCAAATGCTAGTCAGAAACAAAGCAGAAAATGCCAACAAAGGCAGATCATGCTTCCGTTCACATCGAGGCGTTCACTGCTGACAAGATACAGCCACATCAGCTGTTTCTTTCGGTGTTGTATTTGGCTCTGTTAAATCCTATTGATTAACAGTAAATTGTCTAGAGTGATGTCATGTTCCAGGGGAGGTAGAAGGGTAGGGCTGGAGGGTTGGGGTTATACCTACACTGCCCACTCTGTCAAGGGCTGTACTCAAGGCATGAGACACCACTGCCTGGACTGGAAAACCTCATGATCTCAGATGGAGGTTGGGAAAAGCTGCCTGGCATGGGACAACACGGAGGTCCTGCAGCTGGGGGTAGATAAGGGCATGAGGGAGGTGCATGTAATGTTTTCCAAAGCACAGCATGGACATGTGGGATGAGGCTACAACAAGCAGCCTGGATGAAACATGTTTCAGAGAAGCTGACCCTGATCTGCCAGTTGTCTCTTGGATGGGTGTGCGCAGTCATCTGCAGCTTGTAGTGGTGGGAAATGTCCAAGATTTGGGTTGGGAGGGGTTTGTATTTTCGCTGCTTGCTGTGAAAATGGGAAAGAAAGGAATAGCTGAACTCAACACCTTGGTAGGACATCCAGACACCCACCTGCAGGCAGGCTCGACCCTTATTCTGATGTTGAGTATCTCTGAAGATGATTGGAATCCACCATAACTCTCTTGGCAAAATCCCTGGTGCAGAGGCAATTAGGTGAGCAGTGCTTGTGTTGGCCCAGTTTATATCATTGTAAAGAGGTGACAGAATTACCTCAGCAGCTAAAAAGCCTTTGTCAGCATATGCTGCCTCTACAGGTCTGCGTTTCTGGGGTGGGTGGGAGGTGAGGATGAGGTAATGGGTGGGGAGCAGCCCTTGGTCCTCCACTGCACAGTGGCCATCCGGGTCCCTCTCTGCAGCCCCTTGCTGTGGCTCAGACCATCACACATCATGCTCATGTCCACAGCAGCTTGTGTCTGTCCCAGTCTGTACTGGGAGGCATCGTTCTCCCAGCAATGGCAGTGTCCTCTGGTGTACACAGGTCCTGCAGGTGCAGTGCCCAGAGGTGCAACAGTGGCTTGATGGACAAGATGGAGGTTGATATAAGATGACCTGGTTAACCTTTAGGACATTCCCAGTGCTCCCATTTACCATAGCTTTCCCTAGAAATCTGTCCTTGTGCCATTAGGAGCAGAGTGGCCAAGGGCAGGGACCAATTGCAAGGCTCTGTGCATACTTCAGATTATGGAAGTGCACTACAGGGTAAAAAAAACCCATGGAAACAACCTGAAAGCTCAGCTGAGTCTAGTTTCATCCTGAACAAAAAATAAAACCATTGCCTATCACAATCCTCATTTGGCTCTGAAGAAGGATCTGGAGGGAGACCTTCACAATTAAAAATACCATCCCTCCATCCCTTGGCCTAGAAGGCTAACCTATCTCACAACTGTAGAATGGTCATATTCTTCTGCATGGCACAGTTCCAACTGGAAAGAATAAAGTCATGATTCTACTTTCTCAGGGCTGTGTCTTCATGGTAGTTAAAAGAAATATTGCTGACTAGCTACAAAAGTGCTTCTTCTACCGAAACCAGAGTGCAAAGTGTGGCTGCAAGAGAACGATGTTTCAACCAGAAGTCTAGTGTAGACAAGCCCTTAGTGTGGAGTCTTTAAACCAGGATTCAACCCTGGTTGAATTTCCATCCAGCCTAAGATTTTTCACTCCTTGATTTCTCTTGCCAAATGTGTACACCCTGACGTTAATAAGTTTGCTTCTCCAGTCCCAGAGAACTTGGTCTTATTCTCCTGAAATAATCAGATCCTGAAATGTTCATTTGTACTAAATCCCCAATGAGTTTTACTTTGAAGCAGTAGTGGTGGGATGACATTTGATACTCAAGAGAAGATTAGGAGAAGAGACATTCCTTTGCCAAATTTAAAGTTTATCAGAATTGCTACGATACAGATTTAGAACAGAAGGAAACTTTTTGAAAGATTTTGTTATACTTAGCTTTGGCAAACCGTACTGTTTTGAGCTGATTCCTATTCCCCAAAGAATCCTGAAAGTAAAAGAGAAAATTGTTTCCAAATAAGAATAATTATAGCTTGCATAACAGAGTCTTGCATTCAGTCACAAAGTCAAAGAAACCAATCAGGGCATCTCGCTTGTACAAACAACGTCTTAAATTGCAGGGAGGAATGTTTCATGATACCCCGAGTTTCACAAAATATCCGGCTTCATTTTGCTCTAAGTTTGAAAGTTCAAAAGACTCACAAAACCTAAACAATCCTCATACTTTCTCCCACTCCCTCTTGCCAAAGACCTGCCCTGAAAGTGAATTCTGAAAGTTTTGGGAAGAGAAAATACAGGTAAAAACGTCAGAGTTTTGCCCTTACATTTATCTGTGCTTGTTCCAAAGTCTTTACTAAGTAAATAATTTTGCACTTTTTCTGCACTTGTTTCTTTCCTCTCTTTATTTTTTTGCATCTTTTTTAGGCTGCACATGCTTTGGGGCATGGGTGTCTGTGGTTAAAGCTTTTTTTTTTTTTCTGAATAGTATCTAGGGAGACGGGGATCTCTGATTCTCTTGGCGCAACTGCAATACCCTCAATAAACAAATAATAACCAATTCAGCAGTAGTTAGTTCTTTAGGGCAGGACACTATAATACAGCCCATCCTAAATAACTCTGTCTAGACATGTTTTGGGAATAGGGCCTAATATGATAATTCCGGGGAATTTTCTTTCTCAAAGCAAAGGCTTGCGGAGCAGTGCCCTCCTACTCTAAAGCGTATCTGCCAACACCCTGGGACACTGCACCGCGGTGGCAATTATTGAAAAGACAGAATAGAGTTGCGGTAGTGCCAGCAAATTCCATCCCGTTGAGAAGGAGGGGTAGCAGTCTTGGTAAGAGCTGGATCCAGATAAGCAGAACGACTGCTTTTCAGTGCAGTGCGTTTCCTGGTGCCCATGGACTGGTGCACTGTTACGTTGCCACTTGCACATATTAAAACCCAGCTGCCTGCAAAGATTTTTCTAATGATCACAGGAGTCCTTGCTTGAAGTTTTTCAGTCAGGCAGACCCCAGGGCAGTGTGTGCAGTTAGGGATGACAAGCATTGCAAGGTCCTTCTTGAGATCTGAGGTATGGTGTGATGTGACAACAGATCTGACAGCAGTTTCTGCGGTTATACACAATCTGGGATAGCTGGAGGACAATTCCTTGTCCTCATTGCCTATTTAGAAACCAAGTCAACATTTCCAAATAACCGAATGTCCCTGGGGAAAACCATAGTTTCACCTCTTCAGACTTCACCTCCACCTATTTTCACGTAGAAGAATATCAAGATATTTTCTCAGGTGCTATCATTTCAAGGAAGAAGAAACGCTGGCTTCTTGCATAGTCATGTTGGAATCCTGTAACGCAACCTACCATAAAGATAATCTAATCTGGTTTAAAAACAACTTTTATTTTTGCAGTGGTGATGAACCCACCTGTTGTGTCCACAGAACAAGCACTGAGTTATCTGCAAATCCCAGGGTCATCTGCAAGGCAAGAGAAATTTCCCTTTACCTTTTCTGCTTCCTTTCTCTGGAGGTCAGAGATGGTAGGGGTCATGACCATGCTATTCCTTCCACCTTGGAAAGCCAACATAGGGATCAGATTCATCTTAAGATACGGACACCCAGTGTAGGTGTCTGGACAGACCTGTCTGCATGTGATTTGGGAGCCCAGTGGAGAGTTAGTTAAAACAGCTAACAGAACCTAGGCAGGGATGCAGCTTGCAATATGTGGGTGCCTGATACAGAGTGAGTTATGCCACTCTCCAGATTACCGAACGCATTGACTAGATGCTTTATACAGTTTTCTAAATACAGATGTGTAGTGGATAACTTGTGTGCTAGAAGTTTTGGCTTCATTGGCTGTGGAGGGAACCCAACCCTGGTGGTTTTTGTGCAGAAGACATCTATGGGTGATTGGTTTGATGAGCTCTATCACAGTGAGAAGGGTGACAGCTCGGTCTCTGTAGAGCAAGCAGTCTCTACTGCATTACTTTGACAAACGTACAGAAGGACAGACAGACAGATGCTTCTCCTGCTCTTCAGATTACGATAGCAAAAAGTTCATCTTCATTTTCAGTCATTCCCTGCCAGCTCAATGTTTCTGTGTGCTACTTAGATAATTAGGGATAAATCTCTCTCATTTTCTCGCCTGTCACTTCTTCCTCCAAATACAAGAGAAAAATGGGGTTTGAACATCCCCAGGGAATATTTTCAATGAACAAAGTGAGTTTGAGCAGGGAACACTTCACTACCAGTGTTGTCATTTTCAGATAGTTTTATAAATTCCTGCAGTTTGTGTTTGTTTCCAGAGGAAGATGTTAAAGCACTGACCTGTTCCAGCATGAGTAAGACCCAGGTCCTGTAGACACAGGTGACACAGAGTGCAGTACCCTTCATGATTTGCCCTGAAGCCCTGGGTCACCTCCAACACACCTTGGGACATGGGGCTCCTGTGTGTCCAGGCAGCTTCTGTGTGACACTGGGACCATGACCTGGACAACTGGAGGACCAGGGCTTTACAGTGCCTCCCTTCTGCCCTGCACTGCTTGATCTTATCTGACTGCGAGAACGACAATGGAAAATGTTTTCTTGCAGAGGGGAAAACATCAGAGATGTTATGAAATGTGTTCCTGGCACTTCCCCCCCTCTCTGTGGTGGGTGGAGTGATTTAAAAACACAAGTGCTTTCCCTCTCTTACCTGGCTCCTTTCTTCACAAGGATCTTAAACCTTGCTGGAGGGGATTGAAAAGTCTCCGAGCTGGAAATGCCTGAGTGTCTTGCAGACTCGTGGCTCCTTCAAAACTGTGTCCGTGCTTGGGCCCTGGCCCTACTCATCTGTCAACAGGGCAAAACATATGTCTGCCAGCTTTTCCCACGAGCACAGCGAAGCTCGCTTCCCTCTGCCTGGCCCCAACTTGTTGCAGGTCAGATTAAATGCTACATAAGCGTGATGCTGCCTTTTTAATGCATAGATGTGGGTTGATTACCAGGCAGCAATCACTTTCCCTCTGCTTTCTTGGCAGGGGATAAGGAAAGAGAGGGAAGAATACACCGGAGAGGGGCAATCCGCTCCGCAAGCATCTCTCTATCCACAAATTAGGAGCGTCTCAGATATGCAAGGTGAATCAGAGACTAAGGAAATAGTTGCAATTAATGTCACAGGAAATCTAACTTTTTTCCTCAACTATGTGAGGTCGATGACACTGACACCTTCATGGGAACAGCCTCATTTTTGAAGCATGCCAAAATCCCAGATTTTGCCAGCTCCATTCCCAGCTCGTGGCCGTCAGGATGCTGGACAGCTGAGGTGAGTCCTTCCACCCCAACAGCTTTGGGATGCTGCAGACTGTTTAATCTGAACTTGGCAGGGAGGTAAAGGCTGCAAAAGTACTCATTCCAAGGAGTTTAATGAAAATAAGGAGCCAGAATGAAGACAGAGAACATATTAATGTCCCCATTGAGGGAAGGACTGTGCCGTGAACTCAGTCCCTGCAAGGCACTAAGGAATTTAAATTAAAACCTGAGGTAGAGGAAAAACCCCACTGGAGCTCACAGACAGTGAAAGTCCAACCACGAACTTTAAAACAACAAATCCAGGCAGGTTCTGTCATCCAGGAACTGCTTGTTTAGCCCTGATTAGAATAACATGGATTTAGAAATAATAAATAAACTTTCCCTCCTGCCCCACCCAGCTTAGGATCTGCTAGAGGCTGAGATGATCTTACATTTTCATAAATGCTTTTCACAATAACCTAAACGCTTTGGGCTGCAGCTGTTCGGTCTTGCGGAAACATTGCTGGTGCATTTGTGATGATAAACATGGTATTATTAAAATGGCTTTCTGTGATTTGCCTACCCATAAATAATAAGAAGGTGTTGTGCTTACACAATGATTCATTTTCAGACCACTTCAAGAAAGTAATATTCAAAATTATGGTTTCTGCCAGTGTGGGGAGATGAAGTTGTCTCTCTCTGTTCTTCTTTTGGAGAGAATGCAGGAAAACTTGGTAGTAGCACGTCTGGAAGACTATGCTGAAGGATTTTATGGAGTTCTGAAGATGAAGCAAGATCATATTCCAGAGGAGGTTCTAACTCATATAAACTAAAAAGACCTGCAGGACTTCACCTGTTGCATTGGAAAGGAGAATAAGCAACAGAACTCAGGGTCCAAGGCAGGAGAAGGAGGGTCTTCCAGATCTGGGCACTCCTGGAGAAGACTGGTGGTCTCAGGACAGGTTGCAGCCAGGCTAAGGAGAGGTGTAAATATTTATATGTGCAGCTGTGGGTCTTCATGGTACAACGGGTGGTGTGAAAGGGGGTTAGAGCTCCCTTAGTAAATGCCTGGTAAATAAAGTCTTTGGAGAAGTATGTAATGCTCCCAGTCTTGTCATTTATTTAATTATTTCCACCCCTGCTTATTCATCTCCTTTGTCCATTTAGTCCCCTTATGGATGAAGTTGCCAGGAGAAGCGACCAGCACAACCATCAAACTTCTCTGGGGTCTCCCGTCTGGAAAGGGACATTACCGAGGATGTAGCTCCATCTACTGCCGTAAAGGGAAATGTCACTCCTCCACCAGCATCTGTCTTGGGCCCTTTTGCTGATGCATTAAACAAATTGAAGTCATCATAGATCATAGAAATTACTCACTAACCCCTTTTTCTTAAAAAAAAACCTCAACAACAAAACAAGAACAAAACCAATAAGAAGCCAACTATATCTGGCTGTTCCAAATTCCAGAAATTCTAGTGAAAATATTTCTAGAAAAGTAGAAAATAACAATACACACATTTTTTTGGTGCCCAGATCTCTAATTGACCCTAGAAAAGCCATTTTACTTGCAATAATTGTCCAAAATTGAAGAAAGTTCTGGAAAATCTGGCCCAAAACACTGTAGCTTAACCTTACAGAAGACATTTAAGATACTTGGTTTGGTCATGGTCAGTGGGATGGGATAGCTTTCAGTGAGTTAGTTTTCACCTGGGTTCTGTCATTGAAAAGGTAAGGACTTAGTGTAAAATACTGGTTTGGTAGCTAATATGAAGACGACATCTGCAGAGGACAATTCATCCTCCTTCTCTTGGATGCCTGGCTCAGGGTTTCATGGCTGTCCCTCTCCAAAGAGACACAGTGGGTGGAAGCAGGAGCAAGAGATATCCAGAGATGGAAACAAGACAGTGCCATTGGAAAGGAAATATGAATTGGGTCTCTTTCCCTTAAACACATAGTCTTTTGGACCTGAGTGTGAGGAAAGGGCTCTTGGCTGGGCCAAGTTGAGCTATGTGGGTCTGGAGAAGGGCAGAAGCCATAGACAGTGGACCACGAGCAATGGAGCACTGCTAGTGGGCATAGCATGCTGGATAGGGATTGTCACACCATTAATCTTGCCAAGAAAGCCAGCTGCTACTCTAAAGGCCCCAAATCCCCTGGGACATGTCCCTGGTAGCATAATGATGCCCTACATGTCGGTGCAAGTTCTCCAACACTTGAAGGACCAGCAGACATGGACCAGTTGCAGGACTTGCAGGGTGAAGTTCTTTGGTCTTGTTTTTTAGTTTGTTCTTCCCTCCCCCCCCCCCCGAGAATCATTATAATCTTTATCAAGGCCTAATTAATATCAATTATGTTATTAATGATGCAAAGCCAGTAAGACCAGAGGAGTTTCCAACAGTTCAGGAGAAAAATCTTGCTTAAGGATGTAACCCAGGGGATTTTGCTTCCAATGCTAAAACAGGTTCTATGCTGGTTTAAAACAACTGGATGGTGTTTGTTTGCCTGAGCCCTCACTTCCCAGCTCCTTTTTGCACTAGAAAAGGTGTTGCTAATACACCAAGAGTGGTTTCACATCACACCAGGGGCAGCTCCCAGGAGATGCAAGGCATGCTTTCAAAAAGGGTTATGCAGGGGTAGGACAGGAGTATGTGATCCAGGTGTGATTGTAAGAAGTACTTCTGAGAGTAAAAAGCACCTAGAAAATATTGAAGACTTGCTGAAAATCTATCCTGCATCCTCTGAAATATTCAGAAAAAGGTGACCGCAGATTTCAGCATCACCGGAACTCCTGAGCGACACATGCTACGGTCCCATTTGGATTCAGCGGTGGTCACTGGTAATACATGCATTGATTACAACAAAAGCAGAAGCCAGTCTAATTTTGCAGAATCCAGGGACACTGCATTGGTCACCAGAGACAATGACAGTCTTTCTATTGACTTCACGGGGCTCAGGGTATGGCTGTGAAAGCTGGTCTTGTGTCGCACAGAAAGGGAAGGGCTTTGGGACTGCATAGCTCCAGGGATTAGTAATAAACAAAGGGCCTTTAACTTCTAGGTCACTGCTCTGAACCCCTGCCAAGCTTCTGGTGAGTGAATGCTATTACCATTTGTACAGAGGCAGCTGATGAATGAATTTGACAGTTCTCGGTGTGGTCCTGGACAGAAAATGTCCATATTGCAGAGTCAGTCTTCTGTGCCTTTCTTTAAGAATCAAGAGGACTTGTGGGATAGATCGTTTTGCTGCTGGCAGTATTCCCAGATGTATGGTACCTGCTGGCACAGCAGTGCTTGGCCTTTGAGGAAAGATGTCTCAACTCATTTGGCTGGCCATTGATGTGGCCACTGGATAATTTGGGCTTGTAGCCCAGCTCATCCTCTTCACTGGGAAGGGTTGGACATAGTGGTAGGACATGAAGTGCAACTGTGGTATCGAGAGGAATCACAGCCAGGCTGTTTGCCTGCTAGGGAATTGCTTTTTGGCAGCTGAAAGTTCAAATGCGTACTTTTGCCACCTCTTTTCCACTGATTTCAATCCCATCCAGGATTTTCCCTTGCTGGTATCACCTGATCTGTGGCATGCTTAGAAAGAGGCATGACTACCACAGCTGGGGACTCAAACACACAGTGTTTTATCTGCCACACTGCATTGCTCGAGGTTCTTACCCTTCAGCATTAGCTTTCCTGTAATGCTGGAACCTGACCCAAAATGCCATGATATGGGAGGCTTCCAAGCATGTTATGATCTTCCCCATCTGTCCCTGACAAGCTGAAGTGGTACCAGTAGGTAACCCAGAAAAGCAGATGCTCTCTCAGGCACCAGAAGATCCCAGACCTGGTGCGAGTTGTACCCCAGCAGCTTTCTTTGGTCTACTTTTTCCTTTCTAAATGCTGGTCACCAGCTTCACAAGTTTTAAAAAAATTCAAAGCTTAGGACTAGTGAGCTGTGTGGGTCTGCCTATGAAAGGCTTTTCTCACCACATCCCCACTTGTGCTATATTTATTTTAAAAGTATAGGATGCCACAGAAATAGAGACAGAAAGGAGGATGCTTGTGTGACAGTGGAAAAAAATCAGGTAATTGCAAGCAACCTTTTCAGGAGGGGCAGGTCTCTCCAAACAAGCGATTATGAAGACAAACCAGCATGAAGAAGTAGATTGGCTATTACAAAAAGTCAAGGTAATTGCAGGGGAGAGGTAGCTAAGTAGAGATCTAAAGAAGGATGAGGGCTTGACCATAGTATTCATGGTCCGCCCACTGAATTGGTGCACATCTGAGCCATACCGCAATTTTCTACTGCTTGATTTATTCAGGTCCAACCACTCAGCTATTAAGTTGATACGCTGTCAAATTGCAAGCGATTCTCAGAGCCTAGCCTAAAATTATAGGCACTTCAAGGGCAGGATTGACTTTTAGCAATGTGTGTCTATGCCTTGTAGGAGGGAACCTGGAGTGGAGACTTCTAGGAATGACAGCAAACCAGTTTGTGAGGGCTGAGGGAGAAGATTGGCTTGGTTCAGGTCGCTGTGCAAATATCAGTAACAGCTTGTTGGTATTCCCCGTGTCACTGACACCTGCCTGGACTGCAATTCAGATGCCACCAGGGTGGCAACTCGAGGCACTTCCACTGATCCACTGGCATCGCTGCATGTGGGGGAAAACATGCAAGTTTTAGGGGGAAAAAAACAACTGAGAAAATATTAAAGCCACATCTCTGCAAGCCACAGCTCCCAGCCCTCCCACAGCAAAGAGCCCCCATGAAGATGGGAAAGACACAGATGTAAACGATCCACTCTCACTGGGAAGCCGAGAAATTAAGAGTGGGGAAGGGCTAATGCAGTGCTAGTCACTGAGAGCCTTGGAGTCCAAAACCACAGAGCAGCTTTCTCCATCCTCATGAAAAGGGCATCTGCATTATGCTTTTTAAGCGTGTCTCCCCAGTGAGGAGACAAATCTCCCTTTAGCCTTGTTTCCTTCAGAAAGAGACTTATGCAACGCTGCATGTCCCACCAAGAACCGCTGAACCAGTCGGCTGGTTTTAGTTGCGCTCAGCAGAGAGAGGGATGTCTCCCAGGAACTTACACTCCCATAGATTTTGCAAGTGTCTGGGTAGAAAGAAGAGTCTCTAAGGGCTTGTAAGAACCCCTAATGAGAGGAAGGCAAAGTCACTCGGCACAAAAAAGCCCTGTGCAAGAGCAATGGACACAGTTGTGTGGTTCATAAATGTCACGGTCCCCTACCCACAGGGTTTAGGCACATGAATCAGGCAAGGAAGGGTTTTGAGTCTATGAGAATTGGATTCCTGTATTTTCATTAATATTTGTTAGTCTGACACATCTTTTTCCTAGTGAGTCTTACACAATACCATGACTCTGGGAGCAGTAAGTTGCTGTCTGCTCCATCTCCCTGGTAGGTCACTTCTCTTTTTCCCTGTGCTCTTTCTGATGTTGGCTCAGCTTCATCCAGTGGCTCAAGTCTCATATACATCAGTCATTAGCTTTTCCTTAGAGAGGGGCAAAGAGCCGGCCTGGGAATTTGCATTGCATCCACAGTGGATTGAGAAGTCTTTCCCAAACGCTGACTGCGGTGGGAACACTGCAGACACAGCAGATCTGAATTTGGTTACAGTATAATCCTGGACAGTGTATTTTTTGTTGCTAGATTTTTCTCAGCTTGTATTGCATTTGCCACCTGGCACTTTCTGCCTGGACTAATGAGGATTTTGCTGGGCATTGTGGCATTAACTCAGCTTATCTAGGCAAGGGATGGTAGGCACCATCTCCTATGGAGGCTCATCACAGGAGATAACTGCTGTGGTCTTTGACCCCTGGGGAATTTTCTTCCCTGGATGAGAGTTAAAATGAGTCTTTGAGAAATATATCATGGTATCTTTGCTTGCAGCTCTCATGCAACATGGCTTGTTTGTGTCAGGCTGCCAGAGAGATGTTTTAGCTTGTCCTCAGTATCCCAGAGACTTCTTGGCAAGTTTCATCAGCAGAGGATCCAAAGTGGGCTTGTTTTGAACACTCTTAAGTAAAAACAGTGTAAAGCTACATATAAGGCTGGCTATAGGTGGATGGCAGCACCATCTTGTGTTCACTTCTGGAGAAGGGACAAAGACTGTTTTCATCACTGAACAGGCTACAGATTCTCAATCTCTTTGGCAGCTCTCCGGAGAAAAATAATAACTATTGGCAAACCCTGGATCGAGACAAGGCAGAGGCATAAAGTCTAGGCCAAGCTCCAAGCCTCCATCGCACCCAGGGTCTCCAGCCAGCACTTTTCTTTTGTTTGCACATCAGAATTGATTAAAGGTGTGTGCCACTCGTATCGTGGGAGGTGCTTCAGTTTTGTGCTCATTCCTATCACATATGCTCTGGCAAGTCACTAGAACTACCCTGTAAAATCAGGCATCTGAGCATTTTTTCCCACCCTGTAAAGTTTCAGTGCATAGAAACTTTGCATTATCTAGTCTGATGGGCTGTATCTGGACTTGATTATCACATGTTGTTAAATCCAACCAGCCATTCCCTCCCAGAAACAGCTCTTGGAACAATTAAAAACAGTTTCAACCTGTTTTAAAATAGGCTATGTGCAAAAGAGCTTTTACCCCAGGCCACTGATAGGGTACAATGAGGTTAATTAATGACTCCTATTATTTCACATTTGCATATTTGAATAGATCCCCTAAATGTCTTGCCCCAAGTTTGTAACCTCTGTGTATCTCCTGCCTCCAGGTTCCCTGTAGGCAGGATCAAGTCTCACTCATTTGCAGATCATCACCAAGACACATCAGTTTTGATGTACCAAATCACATTGTAGGCATCTCTGTATGATGATGGAGGGGTGACAGAGAAAGAGAGGGACTGAGATGTGTGCAGGAGAACAGGAGAACACAAGGAGTAAATAGAAAGCAAGTACCTCCTTGGGGGGTGAGATTGATTTCACCCATCTGGTCAAAGAGATTCTGAATATCACCTAAGTGTTTTGATCACCAGGCTGTCAGAGAAAAGGACTTAGGGGAAATGATGGTAGGAAAGATGGATTCACCTTAATCACAGAGAAAGAGTGCATAATTTCTTAGGTATCTGGAAAAAGTCTGCAGGAGAATAAGTGTGCAAAGCCTGGCTACGTCCACGTAACACACCGTATGCTGATGTGAAGTGATAGCTGGGCAGGGCTCACTACGAGGTGCCCCTGCTCAAAGGCACTTCCCCAGGCTCAGCCTGGTGCTGGGGCTCTGTTTCCCCATGCCCTGGCCTCACACACCAGTATCTTCTGCATTGGAAAAGTACCTCCACGAAAAAGCCAAGTATGTACCAGCTGGCCAGAAAAGTACTTTCTATGATGTTGTCACCAAGATGTCTGGTTTTGGACCTAGACTTACACTAGACATTTGCAAGAGAAACCAGGTGACATTTGGTCAGATTTGAAGCAATGCCAGATTTGCTGCTGGTTACAAAATATGTCATAACTGTTGTTTGTGAAAACTGCAAGATTAGAGACCGTGGTTTTGAAACAGTGATAAGATTGACCATGTACTATTATTTTGTTTGTAATGGGATCTGTTTTGAGGTGTAACTAGGAATTCCCACTTCAGATCAGGTTCCACTGGACATACCTGCATCAGTACAGATACACACTTCATTTATAGCTATGTAGATAAAAACTGGTCAAGGGTGCTGGGAACATTGTTGGCCACTGTCCATGTTTGTGAAATGTTAGAACATTCCCTGGCACAAATTTGGCCCATTTCTACTAAGTCGCCCCCGAACCATTGCCACATTTGGCAATTAGTCCAGTCCAGGGACCATTTCCAGCTGGCAGTTTGCTCACAGCCTTACTTTGGCAGTTGCAGGTCAGCAGAGCCAAGCCACGACATGCAAGGTGGTCCCAGTCCATGGAAGCATCCCCTGGCATACTTAGATTATTAGTGCGGATGGTTTTAACACCAGTGCACTGGAAAGATGGGAAGTTTTATAATGCAGATGGGAAACAGGAGAGGAGAGGTTGATGCAGGAACAGGGGAAATGCAAAAAATAGCAGCCTTGTTTTGGGAATGACCTTATATCCATCCTCATTTCTTTGCATAATTTCAGGCTTTCTAACCTGTCTCATTCTTTGTCCAGAAATCTTATCCTAGGAGAAACCTGTGATAAACCAATCCATTTTCCTAATTAACGTTTTCTGGTACAATCTGGTTTCACCACCACATCTGCAGGTAGTTTTGCTCATTGCACCCATGCAGAGTTTTGCCCTGCCTGCAGGCACCTTGCATGGAGGGTGGTGATGGGAAACCATGCTCATTTCTGCAGAGCTTGCCCACCAAGTGGCAAGGCAAAAATCCCCCCCTCCAATGAAGGGAAGGAAGTTTTGCAGTTGGAGAGCATTTATAAAACCCTCTGCTTTCATTGCCAGCCACATGGTTTGGGTGCTGGGTTGAAATGAGCCTGAATTATTTCTAACCTAGAGACAGGGTAGGTTGTAATTACATCTCTTTAAAAAAATAAATGATGGGTTTCCTTCAGCTGTCCAACCAGCTGCCATCAAATTCCCAGGACATAGTTAACAATAACTGGCATTGGATGGGTTTGGGCTTAATGAAGCTTTGTGTCCCTGACCGTGGCAGGGAGGTTGGAACTAGATGATCTTTGAGGTCCCTTCCAACCCAAACCATTCTATGATTCTATGATTAAGGAGGGAATTCAGGGGTGGAGGCTGGGGGTGAGCAGATATATCCATGAGGACAATCTGTGGCAAGGAGACAATTTCCATCAATTAAAGTGTTCTGTGTCACAGGGGCCTCAAGGAGATGGATAAAGGGGTTTGGAAAGATATTGAGGGTAATGCTATGTGAATTGGGGAGGATGAGCAGAAAGGGGACTGGCTGCTGGAAGACAAGGGTGCATCCAACCACCTCATGCTGAGAGGGACTGGGAATTCTCTTAGGGCAGTATAGCAAAACTTGAAGGTTTTGCTTCCAACCTGCCCAGTGTCCCTCATTTATCATAAGTCTTACTGCCGGCTTCTGCTGAAGCTGGGCTTTCCTAGTCATTTTAAGTCTGCAGGACAGAGATAAGAGCCTTTTCCCATGCAGTGATCCCTGGTGTCATGCTCACCTGTGATATTAGCAGCTAGGAAAAAGGAGGAAGAGGCAGTGTTTTATGGTCCAGGAGTGTGTGGTGTTGTTAGATAGGGCTATAATATAAATAAATTGTAGTATTCCCCATCCATGC